>PVJN01002887.1:0-110026 GCA_004026805.1 Lasiurus borealis | reverse complement strand
TAACATTCCTTTCTTTCTTTTTTATCCTCAATTGAGTATATGTTTCCATTGATTTTTAGAGAATGTGGAAGAAAGGGGAGACAGAGAAAAACATCTATTGAGAGGGACACTTTGGTTGCCTCCTTCATGAGCCCTGACCTGGGCCCAGCCAAGGAGGAGTCTGTAACCTAAGTACATGCCCTTGATCAGAATCGAACCCAGACCCTGCGGTCAGAAGGCTGAGGCTCTAACCACTGAGAAAAAAAACAACTAGGAAAGGATATGACATTTCTTAGCCTTTCCAGCAGTGGACCTTCGTTTTTTTCTCCAGGAGTGTGGTGGAAAAGCCCTAGATCACTTTTTTGGATTCTTATACCCAAGTTACTAAGAATATCACCAATGCTAAACAGAGAGCTTAGCCAATGAGCGGTCAGAAAAGGTATTTCCTCTGTAGTTCACACCTATCACCTCTGATCTCTGGCTCTTCCCCTGCCAAGGCCTAAACCCTTGGGGCCTGGTCAGGGACCCCCCCCAGCTCCCTCCAATCACCAGCTCTGCCCCTGCCAAGACCCCAAGCCACTGACTGAGGCTTGGGTCCTGGGCAAGGGTCCCCCCAGTGTTGTCCAATAGTCGGCTCTACCCCTACCCAGGAGCCCCCTGGCTCAGGCCCTTCCAACTGCTCAGGACCCAACTCAGGCTTACCTCGGAGTGACCTGGGTGTTGAGAAATTTCCCCAGACCCAAGCTGTTGGGTGCCAATGTATTCAAATTAATCTCCATCTTTGTTGGGTTAATTTGCATACTCACTTTGATTGGCTGTGGATGTAGTGGAGGTATGGTCAATTTGCATGTTTGTCTATTATTAGGTATACTAATATGCTAGTAGCCCTGCACAGAAATCCATGCGCCAGTAGCTCACTGCCACTCTCCAGTAGCTCTCCATCTGCTGCCCTGCCCTCCTATAGCTCCCTCCACCTCCCCTCCCGAACCCCTCATATCTTCCTGCCCTGTCTCCTCCTGTAGCTCCCCACCACCTGCTTGTAGTTCACTGCCCCATCCTCCTGCTGATCTGTGATCCCATTGTTATGTTGTTACATGGTCAGTCATATGCTTCAGGGCACAATGGCCATTTGCATATTACATTTTTATTATACAGTGGTACCTCGAGATAGGACTTTAATTCGTTTCATAACCTTGCTCATATATCAAGTTACTCGTATCTCAAAGCAAATTTCCCTATTGAAATCGATTGAAATGCTGTTAATCGGTTCCAGCCCCCAAAATGCCACCCCAGTTGTTCTTGTTACATGTTTTTGAATAAGAAAAATGTATTTATAAATGACAAATACTGTATAAAAATATAATAAGAGAGAATGTAAAGGAATAAATTGGTTTAATAAAGTGTATTGACCTACTCGTTACACTCTTAATGCTACACTTTATCCCTAAACTGAATGTAACTTAACTAATCTTCACTAAACTTAATTGCTACTGGTCTTTGCATTTTTGGCCAATTTCAAAAAAAAACATGTCCAACAAGGTTTGCCTCTTCCTCCCTTTCAGAATGTTTCTGAAATGGGTGAGGCAAGTTTCATTGAACAGCTCCAATGCACAACCAGTAGCAACTTTTTCAGGGTGTTTCTTTTCCACGAAGTGTGACATCCTCTCCCACATTCCTAAGATCTCCTTTATCTCACTTGTAGAGATCTCCTCCACCTCTGGCTCCTACTCGAAACCAATTTCTTGGAGAATCTCCGCATGTTGCTGAGACTGCAACTCTTGTAACTCCTCTGTGGTGAGTTCCAGAGAGTGCTCCTCGACGAGCTCATTCACGTCTCTCTCATCCACCTTCAGGCCCATTGATTTTCCCAGAGACACTATCTCCTCCTCCACTGGCACCTTGGGTTCGAATCCTTCGAAGGTCCTTTCGGCTACGGCCCCAGGCCACAGCTTCTTCCATGCAGAGGTCAAAGTCCTCGTTGGAACACCCAGCCAGGCCTGATCAATAATTCTGAGGCATATCACGATGTTAAAATGGTTCTTCCAGAACTCTCCAAGGGTGAGGTTTGTGTTCTCCATTACCTCAAAGCAGCGCCTGAACAGGTGCTTGATGCATAGCTTTTTAAAATTAAAAATCACCTCCTGATCCATGGGCTGCAGGATAGGAGTGGTGTTGGGAGGTAGGCAGACAATTTTTATAAACTTGAACTCTTTGAGGAGTTCATCTTCGAGGTTCGGTGGGTGAGCAGGAGCATTGTCGAGGACGAGGAGGGCTTGCATGGTTCACTTGTTTTCCTGTAGATAGTTCTTAACAGAAGGGCCGAAACCAGGTTTACCTACTCCACAAAGAACTGCCTGCTGACCAATGCCTTCAGGTTTGCCCTCCACATAACTTGCAGTTTATCTTTTAAAATCTTATGTGACTTAAAGACTCTGGGGTTTTCCGAATGGTATACGAGCAGAGGCTTGATCTTGCAGTTGCCACTCGCATTGGCGCACAGTGCGAGAGTTAGCCTATCCTTCATGGGTTTGTGGCCTGGCATCGCCTTCTCCTCTGCCATTATATAAGTCCTATTCGGCATCTTCTTCCAGAAAAGCCCTGTCTCGTCACGGTTGAAGACTTGCTAGGGGATATATCCTTTGGCTTCTATCAGTTCAGAAAAAAGTTTTGAGGTAATCCTCAGCTGCCTTCACATCTGAACTTGCTGCCTCACCATGCCTGACGATGGAGTAAAGGCCGGACCTTTTCCTCAAGTTATCAAACCAGCCTCTACTGGCTTTAAATGAGTCTTTCGATGCTTCGTCCGTGGAAGTGCGCGGGGTCTGCTCCAGCAAATCACCGTAAATCGCTCATGCCTTCTCACATATGATGCCTTGTGTTAATGTATCTCCTTTAAGCTGCTTCTCCATCACCCACACCATCTCCATCTTTTCATGGAGAGAGCTATGGAGCTTAGAAATTATTGTAATGCCCTTAGCTGGCATTATACCCTTTATCGACTCCTTCTGTTTAAGCACAGTGCATATCGTTGAAAGTACTACGCCTGTACTGCCTCTCCAAGTCAGCCACTCGCACACCTTGCTCATATTTTTCTATGATTTCACGCTTTAATTCAATAGACATCATCCTCTTCTGAGCACTGACCTTTCCACTCTCTTTCTTCGAACCCATGGTTATAAAAAGAAATGTGATAAAGTATGTAAATGCACAAAAGATGTTTCGACAACGAGGTAAACAAGCACACTGACTGAGGCGTGGGAAACTATGAGATGTTCGAGTCTTGGTAAACTGGTGGGTTGTGTGCAGCCGGCCGATCCGTGCAATTACTCAAATGTTGCTCGTATTTCAAAGGAAAAAATCGCTCATTTGACGGCTCGTATCTCAAAAATCTCCTATGCTAGGGCACTCGTATCTCGAGGTACCATTGTACTATCGTCTGTGGCTCATTTTCTAAAAATAGGTTATTTTTTTATTGTTAAGTTTTAAGAGTTCTTTGTATATCAGATATGTCTTTTGCAAGTATTTTCTCCCAACTAGCGAAATTTTAATTGAAGTGCTTCATTTTCATAGCCAATGTTCTGACTATAAGAGAAAAATAGTTTAATTGATATTTTAGGTATGTGGCAAACTTTACCAGTTCTAAATAAGGAATTGTTGTGATCATAGAGAAAAAAGCCTGTGACATCAGTCAACAACAATGCATAAATCCTAAAGTAGCAGTCACAGGCTTTGTTTTCTGAATGCAACATGGAAGATATTATTAGAAAATATCATTAAAATGTATTTGCAATTGCTCTCAATCTAATTAAGATTTTACAACAATTTTTAACTAAGGTGATTTTTAGATGTAATTTGAAGGCATTTTTGTCCCAGTATGTATGTTGAACATTTGAAATAAAAAGTTCTAGCAGAGACCGGTTTGGCTCAGTGGATAGAGCATCGGTTTGCAGACTGAAAAGTCCCGGGTTCAATTCCAGTCTGGGGCATGTACCTTGCTTGCAGGCACATCTCCACTGTGGGGTATGCAGGAGGCGGCTGATCGATGTCTCTCTCTCATCGATGTTTCTGACTTTCTATCTCTTTCCCTTCCTCTCTGTAAAAAATCAATAAAATATATTTAAAAAAAAAACTTCTAGTTTATCTTTGAAGTTTATTTTACCTTAAAAAGTAAACACAAACAGCACACTCTTTAGTTATGCGGTTTGATACAAAAGATTTACATTTTCTGTTCTAGCTCTAACAGTTAAATAACACTGATGTGAAAATCTCATTATAACAACCTGCAGTGGTACTTCGAGATACGAGTTTAATTCGTTCCGTAACCTTGAGGTGTGGGAAACTATGAGACACTCAAGTCGAGGTAAACTGGTGGGTCGTGTGCAGCCAGCGGATCCACGGGATTACTCCTATCTCAAATGTTGCTCATATTTCAAAGCAAAAATAGCTCACTGGACGGCTCGTATCTCAAAAATCTCGTATGTTAGGGCACTCATATCTTGAGGTACCACTGTATTTGGAACTGTATCTGATGTTTAAAAGTTTGTTTTGGATAAAACTAATCACTATACAACTCAAAATTCTAGGGCAACAAGAAAAAATTGGTGACCAAAGGAGACTTGACTTTGGGTTGTGGGCACACAATGCAATATAGAGTTGATGATGATTGTACAATTGAAACCTATATAATTTTATTAACCAATGTCATGCCAATAAATTTAATTAGAAAACAAAATAATAATTCTTAATGTTTTAGGGTTAAGATCCTATTAAAACAAGAAATAGCTGCAAAAACACAGATGTGTATATATAAATTAAACTTTGTCTACAATTTTAGGGTGTTGGTGGACTCATGGTTTCCCATACATAGATACACAGCAAAAATTTATCTTAGATCATATGTTATGGGGATTAATTTGGAAAAAGAGGATGCTTCTACTTATAGACATACTTTTTAACACTAACCACTCTATAATGAATTTGGTCTAAAATCAAGGTTCTTCTAATACAAAATGCCAAATTTTCTCAACATACTCAAAAGTAGCTAAAGGAGTATAAAAGAGTGTTGTTTTATAGTCACTAGCCATAAACTAGTGGTAGCACCATCATTTCCTGAACCGAATGACCCTGGTTCCTAAAAATAACTTCAGTGCTATTCAACTGCTTATATTTGGCATATTCTTCATTCTTATTAGGGAAGGCACATTCCCTTCTCCAGCTGAAGAAACTCAGTGTCTGAAAAGAGCTGTCTAAAAACAAGGTTCCCTCTGGGCTCCTAAAAATGTTCTGCATCTGAATGTTGGCAGGGAGTGCTCATTCCCAGTGGACAGAAAAAAAACAGGCCGCTATAAATGGAGAACACAAAGCAGAACCAGTTGAGGCAGCCTTTCGTAAGTGACCCATGTTCAAAGCCATGACCAGCAATGACTAAGTATCTAGAAAAGGAAAAGACTTAATTGCTAGGCTAAGCTAAAAAAATACACTGCAAATCAGGTCAGACTATTCTGGCATTATCCTTCCTTCCTTCCTTCCTTCCTTCCTTCCTTCCTTCCTTCCTTCCTTCCTTCCTTCTAAATATTTTTATTGACTTTTTACAGAGAGGAAGGGAGAGGGATAAAGAGTTAGAAACATTGATGAGAGAGAGACATCAACAAGCTGCCTCTTGCACGCTCCCTACTGGGAATGTGCCAGCAACCAAGGTACATGCCCTTGACCAGAATCGAATGTGGGACCTTTCAGTCCACAGACCAACGCTCTATCCACTGAGCCAAACCAGTTTCGGCTATTTTTTTAACTTAATAAATCTTTATTTTTCAGATTATTACAATTGTTCCTCTCCCCCCACCCTCACCCACAGCTCCCCTTCACCCGGATCCCACCTCACCCTCTGCCCTTACCTCCCGCCATTGTCCTCATCATAGGTGTACAATTTTTGTCCAGTCCCTCCCCTCACCCCTTCACACCTTTCCCTCTGAAAATAGTAAGTCTATTCCCTTTCTATGCCCCTGATTCTTTTATATTCACCAGTTTATTCTGTTCATCAGATTTTTAATTCACTTGATTTTTAGATTCACTTGTTGATAGATATGTAATTGTTGTTCATAATTTTTATCTTTACCTTTTTCTTCTTCGTCCTTTTCTTAAAGAGTACCTTTCAACATTTCATATAATACTGATTTAGTGTTGATACTCCTTTAGTTTTGTGTTAGCTATGAAGCTCTTTCTCTGACCTTCAATTCTGAATTATAGCTTTGCTGGGTAGAGTAATATTCTTTATCTTTTGCTCTTGGTATTTTAATTATGGTGTGTCTTGGTGTGGTCCTCTTTGGATTCCTTTTGTTTGGGGTTCTGTGTGCTTCCTGGACTTGTAAGTCTATTTCTTTTACCAGATGTGGGAAGTTTTCAGTCATTATTTCTTCAAATAGGTTTTCAGTATCTTGCTCTATCTCTTCTTCTGGCACTCCCATAATTCTGATGTTGGTACTCTTGAAGCTGTCCTAGACGCTCCTTACATTATCTTCACATTTTTGGATTTTTTTTCTTTTTGCTTTTACAGTTGAGTGTTTTCTGCTTCTTTGTATTTAAAATCTTTGACTTGATTCTTGCATTCCTCTAGTCTGCTATTAGGTCTCTGTATAATATTTTTTATTTCAGTCATTGTATGTTTAATTTTTAGTTAGTCCTTTTTCATCTCTAGTTGGTCCTTTTTCATCTCCTCTTGGGTGTCACTAAATTTGTCCATCTTTTCTAGGAAATTCTTAAAAAACCTTATAACCATGGTTTTGAACTCTATATCCAGTTGTTTGTTTTCTTCCATTTCTTTTATTTGTGATCTGTTTCGTGTTTTCCCTGCTTCCCTGAGTTGGTAGAGTAGCTTTGTGTGATAGGTGTCCTATATGGCCCAGGAGCTCCAACTCCCCAGTTACCTGAGTTGGATTCTCTTGGTGCACCCTTTTGTGGACTGTGTGTACAGCCTTGTTGTAGTTAAGTCTTGATTGTTGTTGGTATCACTGGGGGGAATTGACCTCTAAGCCAATTGGTTGTGAGGATCAGCTGTGTCTATGCCAGGAGTACTTCTGTGCTGGAGTCAGCGTTTTGATACAAGACATGCAAAATTGCAAAAGCCTCTGTGCTCAGCTTGGATGGGGTTGAGCTTCAGCGCTGAACAGATAGCCTTGGCTTCCCATCAGCCCTGGCCTATGTGTCCCCTGGGTCTCAGTATCCTTTGGTAATCACTGCAACCCTCTCTGCACACACTCGTGCTCGTGTGCCTCCAGACCTCTGCCTTTCACAGCTCTCCTGAGTTTCCATATACTCCTCACTTTTTCCAATAGTCCAGACTCCCCCCATATGAGTCTCGCCCAGAACTTGGGTTCAGTGCAGTGGGAACTGGGATTCAATGCAGTTGGGAGTTTCTGTATCCCTCCCACTAGAGGAAGCCAGCCAGGCACTCTGCTGCCCATCCTCTCCACGAGCGTGTCTCAGTACCTCAGCTTTTTGCCACTCCTCTGAGTCTCTGTGAGCCCTTCTCTTTCTTTCTAGTTGTAGAATTTCCCCTCAGCCACCTTTCCTGTGGTTCTGAATGATCTCTGTTCTGTCTTTTAGTTGTAGTTTTGAAATTGTTGTGTAAGGTGGCAGTTTAGGTGTTCACCTATGCTGCCATCTTGGTTCTCCTCCACCTTACTTTAAAAAAAAAAAAAAAGGAATAAAGCTCTGACTGAAGCCTCAAGATAGGCTAGTCAAATTTACTTACACATGTCATATGTACAGAGTTGGTGGTTGCCTTGTAGCAAATTGAATATTTCATGGTTCCTCTGGCAATGATAACAGGGTATTGAGAAGTGTTCACTAAATCAAAGATCCCAAGCCAAAAATTGGTTTCCCTGCAGTATGACTATTTGCATGTTATTTATATATTTAGAGACGGAAGGAGAAACTAGAAGGATTGTCTCACACTTTCTTGTTCTTCAAAAATGTCAATAATTCTCAGGGCTGCCTTTTTTATTTTTTTAAACCAAAGCACCCAAATTCACATTTATTAATTTTTAAAAAAGTTATGTTGTATTTTTTATTTTCTTTTAATTTTAATAAATCTTTATTGTTCAGATTATTACAATTGTTCCTCTTTTTTAACCTCCATAATTCCCCTCCACCTGGTTCCCACCCCACCCTCTGCCCTTACCTCTCCCCACCATTGTCCTCATCCATAGGTGTATGATTTTTGTCCAGTCTCTCCCTGCACCCTCCCTCACCTCTTTCCCCCTGAGAATTATCAGTCCACTCCCTTTCTGTGCTCCTGATTCTATTATATTCACCAATTTATTCTGTTGATCAAATTTTTAATTCATTTAATTTTTAGATTCACTTGTTGACAGGTATGTATTTGTTGTTCATAATTTTTTATCTTTTACCTTTTTCTTCTTTCTCTTCTTAAAGAGTAACTTTCAGCATTTCATATAATACTGGATTGGTGTTAATGATCTCCTTTAGCTTTTTCTTATCTGTGAAGCTCTTTATGTGCCCCTCAATTCTGAATGATAGCTTTGCTGGATAGAGTAATCTTGGTTGCAGCTTCTTGCTATTCATCACTTTGACTATTTCTTGCCATTCCCATCTGGCCTGCATAGTTCCTGTTGAGAAATCAGCTGACAATTATATGGGTGCTCCCTTGTAGGTCATTAATTGTTTTTCTCTTGCTGCTTTTAATATTCTTTGTCTTTTGCTCTTGGTATTTTATGATGGGTCTTGGTGTGGTCATCTTTGGATTTATTTTGTTTGGGTTTCTGTGTGCTTCCTGGACTTGTAAGACCATTTCTTTCACCAGGTGGGGGAAGTTTTCAGTCATTATTTCTTCAAATAGGTTTTCAGTATCTTGCTCTCTCTCTTCTTCTGGCATCCCCATAATTCAGATGTTGGTATGCTTGAAGTTGTCCCAGAGGCTTCTTACACTATCTTCAAATTTTAGGATTCTTTTCGCTTTTCTGGTTGAGCGTTTTTTGCTTCTTTGTATTTCAAATCTTTGACTTGTTTCTTGTGGTCCTTTAGTCTGCTATTAGGTCTCTGTATAATATTTTCATTTCAGTCAGTGTATGTTTAATTTTTAGTTGGTCCTTTTTCATCTCCTTGAGGGTCTTGCTAAATGTATTGGCCTTTTCTAGAAAATTCTTGAAAAACCTTATAACCATGGTTTTGAATTCTATATACAGTCATTTGCTTTCCTCCATTTCTTTCATTGTGATCTGTTTGTCTCCAAAGTTTTGCTGCTTCCCTGATTTGGTAGAGTAGCGTTGTGTGGTAGGTGTACTATAGGGCCCCGTGGCTCAGCCTCCCCAGTTACCTAAGGTGGACACTCTTGGTGCACCCCTTTGTGGACTGTGTGTTCAGCCTTGTTGTAGTTAAGTCTTGGTTGTTGTTGGTATCACTAGGAGGAATTGACCTCCAGGCCAATTGGCTGTATCAGCTGTGTCTACACTGGGAGAACATCTGTGCTGGAGACACCCTTATGAGACAAGACTTGCAGAAATGCAACAGCCTCTGTGTTCAGCTTGGATAGGGCGGAATCTCAGGGCTGAGCAGACAGCCTTGGCTTCCTGTCATTCCTACCCTATAAGGCTACTGTGTCTCAATGTCCCCTGGCAATCACTAAAATCACCCCTCAGAGAAAGCCACCCTCGAATTTCGCCTGCTGCCAGATATTCCAATTTCTCTTGGAATGAGTCTGGGTTCCCAGAAACTCGCCTGGAAATAGAGTTTAGCAAAATTGGGAGCTTCCATCTTCCTCCTTCTTTAGAAAGCCAGCTGTGCACTCAGCTGCCCATGCACTCAGCCGCCCATCCTCTGTGTGTGTGTGCCTCCATACTTCAGTCTTTTGTAGCTCCTCTGATACTCAGTGTGCTTTCTCTTTTCCTGACAGTCCAGATTCCCCCTGAATGAGTCTGGTTTCCCAGAGTCTCACCCAGGACTGGAGTTCACCCCAGTCAGGAGCATCTATCTCCCTCCCACTTTAGAAAGCCAACTCTAGGAGAGAATCCAAGATGGCAGCATAGGTAAACACCTACACTGCTGCCTTGCACAACAATGTCAAAACTACAACTAAAAGACAGAGTGGACATCATCCAGAACCACAGTAAAGGTGGCTGAGTAGAAATTCTACAACTAGAAGGAAAGAGGGGCTCACAGAGACACAGAGGAGCTGCAAAAAGCTGAGGTACGGAGACGTGTGCGTGGAGAGAGCGGCTGCCGGAGTACCTGGCTGGCTTTCTTTGGCAGGAGGGAAACAGAGACTCTCAAAGGCATTGAACCCCTTATCCTAGGACACTAAATCCCAGATCCAGTCGAAACTCATACGGTGGGAGTTTGGACTGTGAAAAGGGAGAGGTGCACAGAAATTTAGGGGAGTCGCAAAAGATCAGAAGGTTGGTGGCGTACACAGCACTACGCGCAGAAGACAGACTGCTGATTGTGCTGCTGACTTTCGAGAGTGGACGGTAGGGAGACAGACCCTCCCAACTTTGCCACTTCTGACTAAGCCTTAGTTTCGGGTGAAGCCCTGGGGACCCATACTCTTGTGGTCCTGGAGTGCAGGAGAGCTGGAAAGGTAGTGGTCTAGAGGTACTCTGGGAGCGCGCACCCAAGGACCGCTCCAGCGATTACCCAGTCACGTGAGACTCGGGGGCCGTGGAGGGTGGGGCTTACTGGAAGGCAAGGTGGTCCCTTAATCCCTGAGACTCCACCCATCTCAAGCTCAACAGAGAGGCTCTGCCGTGTTGCAAGTCTTGTATCATAAGGCTGAATCCAACACAGAAGTTCTCCCTGCATAGTGAAAATGCCGAGACAAGGGAAGGGATCACAAACAAAAGAAATGGAGGAAACAAAATGACTGGATATAGAGTTCAAAACAACACCTATAAGGTTTTTCAAGAATATCCTAGAATAGTTGGATAAAGTTAGCGAGACCCAAGAGGAGATGAAAAAGAACCAACTAAAGATGGAAGTAGAAATTAAACATACACTGACTGAAATAAAAAATATTATACAGAGACCTAATAGCAGACTAGAAGAAGGCAAGAATCAAGTAAAAAAATTAAAATATAAAGAATCAGAAAACACTAAACTGGAAAAGCAAGAAGAGAGAAGAATCCAAAAATGTGAAGATAATGTAAAAAGCCTCTGGGACAGCTTCAAGCGTACCAACATCAGAATTGTGGGGTGCCAGAAGAACTGAGAGAGCAAGATACTGAAACCCTATTTAAAGAAATAATGACTGAAAACTTCCCACATCTGGTGAAAGAAATAGACTTACAAGTCCAGGAAGTACACAGAACTCCATAAAAAATGAATCCAAAGAGGACTACACCAAGACACATCATAATTAAAATACCAAGAGCAAAAGACAAAGAGAGAATATTAAAAGCAGCAAGAGAAAAACAGTTCATTAACTACAAGGGAGCACCCATACGACTGTCAGCTGATTTCTCAACAGAAATGATGCAGGCCAGACGGGAGTGGCAAAAAATATTCAACATGATGAATAGCAAGAACCTACAACCAAGAATACTCTATCCAGCAAAGCTATCATTCAGAATTGAAGGGCAGATAAAGACCTTCACAGAGAAGAAAAAGTTGAAGGAGTTGATCAACTCCAAACCACTATTATATGAAATGCTGAAAGGTACTCTTTTAGAAGAGGAAGAAGAAAAAGGTAAAAGACAAAAAATTATGAACAACAAATACATATCTATCAACAAGTGAATATAAAAATTAAGTGAATTAAAAATTTGAACAACAGAATAAACTGGTGAATATAATAGAATCAGGAGCACAGAAAGGGAGTAGACTGATAATTCTCAGGGGGAAGGGATGAGGGGTGTACAGGGAGAGACCTGACAAAAATCATACACCTATGGATGAGGTCAACGGGAGGGAGGTAAGGGCAGAGGGAAGAGTGGGAGTTGAATGGAGGTGTGCTATGGAGGGGAAAAAGAGAAACAATTCCAATAATCTGAATAATAAAGTTTTATTTAAAAAAAAAGAAAAAGAAAAAACAAAGCCAACTGTACACTCAGGTGCCTGTGCACTCAGCCCACATGTCTCCATAACTCAGTCCTTTGCAGATTCTCTGAGTCTCAGTGTGCTTTCCTCTTTCCTTCTAGTTGTGGAATTTCCACTCAGCCAGCTTTCCTGTGTTTTTGGATGGTGTCCATTTTGTCTTTTAGTTGTATTTTTGATGTTGTTGTGTGAGGCAGCATTTTTGGTGTTTACTATGCCGCCATCTTGGATCTCCTCTGAATGAGGTAATATTTTAAAGGCTAAGTTCCAGAAATGGTAAAAGTAGAAAAGAAAAACAGCTATCCACTCCTGAAACAAACACTGACTCACTCTCACTGTGAAAAGAGAAAATCAAATATCTAGTGAAGCCTTTAGCCATTTTATACTGGATTAAAATTTAGTAGTTCCTTTCATTTATATAATCCTATACCTTAATTATAAATCCGTAGAAATGGGGATTAAATACTGATTGAAATGATCTTGAACATCCAATAAAGTCTTTGCTGGTAAGCAACTTTGAAACTTTACTTTGGAATGAGTAGGTGAATAAAGATAGATTTTGAGAAGCACATAGTAGTATGGTGCTAAAACAATAGGTCAACTTTTAAGTATTTGACATAATGACTTATGAGATGGCAGAAGAAGTTTATAATTGGAGACAATACCGAAAAAGTATGATTGGTCTTAAATTCGCAGTGCTAACAGATGCTCTATTATGATATGACTAGATGCCTGGTGCACAGATTTGGGGTCCCTCAGCCTGTCCTGTGGGGATCCGGTCAAAATTGGCTCTCCAACATCTCCCAAGGGATCACAGATTTCAAGAGAGCACAGGCCAAGCCGAGGGACCCCATCAGTGTACGATAGGGTCAGGGAGGCCACAGAAGGGCTCCAGGGCATGTCCAGCCCATCTTGCCCAGTTCTGATTGGCATGACCCCAGCAGCAAGCTAATCTACCAGTTGGTGCATCTGCCTTCTAGTGGTCAGTGTGCTTCATAGCAACTGGTCAAACAGTTGGACACTTAGCATATGAGGCTTTTATTTTATAGGATCTAGCAATGAGACTTGTACTTTCCCTGCTTACTAGGATTTCATCTTTAGTCTGGTTAATCTGACTAATCCTTGTTTGGACTTTCATAAATTTTATAGTTAGCTAATTGTCCATTGGTTAATATTTAGGGGAAAATTCAAGTAGTGAAACTCATAACCAATCATTGGTTTTATTAGAGAACATGTTATTTAATTTCTCTTTTCTCAAAAGCTCAAGACTTCTGTATATAAATTGATACTTACACTTCATTTTAGCCAAATGTTCTGGCCTGTCCCAGGGGAGCAAAAGGACCCATTTATGTATTTATTAAACATTAGCAGACTCCTTATTATGTGTCCTGGAATAGTATTTGACACTGGGATTAAAAAGATGATTCAACTCTCATTGAACTAATTTTGTTTAGCGGTATGCAAATGTAGGTTTCATAATATTCTTGTGGCAAAGACTGCCACCTCAAATTTCATACAGGGGAGAAAATAAAGAGATATGTACTGAAAATCAACCATGGATCAATTATACTTTCTTAAAAAACTGGTCTCACATGCTGAGATCAGGCCAATACTGATTAATTTTGAACAGTGATATAGCCAATACCTTTATCTATTTAGACAGAATTTAACAATTTATTTGAACATGTAACCTAATATTTTGTATTAATTTTTTTTATTGTTTAAAATTGGAATTTATTGAGTTGACACTAATTAATAAAAGTATACAGGTTTTGATAAGAAGAAATAAAAAGCATCCAAATTGGAAAGGAGGAACTAAAACTGTCATCATCACAGATGATATAATATTGTACATAGAAAATCCTAAAGACTACAAAAAAAACTTATTATGTAGATTTAATAAAAGAATTCGATAATGTAGCAGAATATAAAATGAACACCCAAAACTCTATGGCATTTTATATATAAATAATGAAGAGGAACTAAACAAATAATCCCATTTACCACTGAAACAAAAAACATAAGATACTTAGGAATAAACTTAGGAGGTAAAAGACCTGTACTTGGAAAACTACAGACTTTAAGAAAAGAGATAGAGGTAGATATAAAAATGTGGAAGAATATACCATGTTCATGGATTGGTAGAATCAACATCATTAAAATGTCCATACTACCCAAAGCAATCTATACATTCAGTGCAATCCTTATTAAAATACCAATAGCATATTTCACAGACTTAGGTCAAACTCTCCAAAAATTTTTTATGGAATGTAAAAGGACTCTGAATAGTCGCAGCAATCCTGAGAAACAAGAACAAAATTGGAGGGATCACAATACTAGATATTAAGTTATATTACAAAGCTACTGTTTTCAAAATTGCCTGGCACTGGCACTTGAACAGGCATATATACCAATGGAAAAGAACAGAGAACCCAGAAATTGACCCAAGCCATTATGCTCAATTAATATTTGACAAAGGAAGCAAGAGCATATAATGGAATCAAGACAGTCTCTTCAATAAATGGTGCTGGGAAATTGTACAGATGAAAGAAAGAAAGAAAGAAAAGAAAGAAAGAAAGAAAGAAAGAAAGAAAGAAAGAAAGAAAGAAAGAAAGAAAGAAAGAAAGAAAGGAAGAAAGAAAGAAAAGGAGGGAGGGAGGGAAGGAGGGAGAGAGGGAGGGAGGGAGGAAGGAAGGAAGGATAGACTTACACTTTACACAAAAATAAACTCAAAATCAATAGAAGACTTAAATGTAATTAGTGAAACCATAAAAATTTTAGAAGAAACCATAGGCAGCAAAATATCAGACATCTCTCATAGCAATGTTTACCAATACATCTCCTAGGACCAGTGGTTCTCAACCTTCCTAATGCCGGGACCCTTTAATACAGTTCATGTTGTGGTGACCCCCAACCATAAAATTATTTTCTTTGCTACATTCTAACAGTAATTTTGCTACTGTTGTGAATCGTAATGTAAATATCTGTGTTTTCTGATGGTCTTAGGCGACCCCTATGATGGGGTCAGTGGCCCCCAAAGGGGTTGTGACCCACAGGTTGAGAACCACTGCCTCAGACAATGGAAAATAAGGCAAAAATAAACAAATGGGATCACGTCAAAATAAAAAGCTTCTGCAGAGCAAAAGAAACCATCAACAAATTAACAAAAGATAACACCGCCTGGGAGAACATATTTGCGAATGATACATCTGATAAGGGGCTCATCTCCAAAATTGATAGTGAACTCATACAACTAGACCAAATCAACAAATGACAAGTGTTGGTAAGGATGTGGAGAAAAAGGAACCCTCATGCCCTGCTGGTGAGAATGCAGACTGGTGCAGCCACTGTGAAAGACAGTATGGAGTTTTCTTAAATAATTAAAAATGGAACTCCCTTTTGACCCAGTAATCCCACTTCTCTAGTAATCCACTTCTAGGAATATATCCCAAGAAACCAGAAACAACAATCTGAAAAGATATATGTACCCTTTGTTCATAACAGCACAATTTACAATAGCTATGAATTGAAAACTGCCTAAGTGCCCATCAGCAGATGAGTGGATTAAAACACTGTGGTATGTTGCTGGAAAATAAAAAATAAAAAGATGGAGCTCTAAAATGGGCATAGCATGGATGGAACTGGAGAGCATTATGATAAGCAAAATAAGCAAGTCAGAGAAAGAGTATCTCATGATCTTACTCATATGTGGAATCTAATGAACAACATAAAACTGATGGACAAATATATGTCCAGAGACACAGAAGCATGGAACAAACTGTCAAACTTCAGAGTAAAGGCAGGGGAGGTAGAAGAGATTGCCAAATGAATTTGTATACATATATGCATAACCCATGGACACAGACAATATGGTGGTTAATGCTTGGGTTTGGGGTAGAGGGTGGACTTTGAGAAGTCAGTAGGGGAAAAAGGGGACATATATAACAATAAAGATTTTAAAGAACATATATACAGGCTTTAAGTTTACAACTCTTCAATACATCATCTGTATTAGTATATTGTACTGTGTGTTTATCACCCCAAGTCAAGATTGCCTCTATCATCATTTATCTCTGTTTACCTTCTACCTCCTCTCACACCACCTTCCTTCTGGCAATTACTACACTATTGACTGTGTCCTTAGTCTTTAGTTCTTTTTTTTCTTAATCCCTTCACCCTTCTCACCCAGCCCCCAAAACCTTCCCCTGTGACAGTTGTCAGTCTGTTCTCTGTAATCATAAGTTTGTCTCCATTTTGCTTGTCTGTTTATTTTGTTCATTAGTTTTCACATGTGAGATTATATGGTATTTGTCTTTCTCTGACTAGCTTATTCCACTTAGCATAATATTCTCCAAGTCCTTCCATGCTGTTTTAAAAGGTAAGATATCTGGTCTTGTTGTGTCTTCTCTTTGTTTTTTTATACAACTTAGTGGTATTCCATTGTATGATTGTACCACAGCTTTTTTATCTACTCATCTACTGATGGACATTTGGGCGGCTTCCAAATCTTGGCTATTGCATATAACACAGCAATAAACATAGGGGTACATATATTCTTTCAAATTAGTGTTTTGGGTTTCTTTGAAATTATTTCCAGAAGTGGAATTGCTTGGTCATGAGGGCAGTTCCACTTGTAATTTTTTTGAAGTAACTTCATACTGTTTTCCACAGTGGCTGCCCCAATCTGCATTCCCACCAGTAATGTCCCAGGGTTCCCTTTTCCCACATCCTTGCCAACACTTGCTTGTTGATTTTTGACAGGTGTGAAGAGATAGCTCATTATGGTTTTAATTTGCATTTTTCTGATTAGTGACATTGAGCTTCTTTTCATTGTCAATTGATTATCTGTCCCATTTGTATAAGTATCTAAGTCTTTTGCCATTTCTTAATTGAATTTTTTTGGGGGGTTTTGGTGTATTGAGTTTTACAAATTCTTTATAAATTTTAGATATTAAACCCTTATCAGATGTATCAGCAAATATTTTTTCTCATTCAATGGGTTGTCTTTTCATTTTGTTGATGGTTTCCTTTGCAAACATTTTTTTTTTTAGTTTGATATAGTCCTTCTTTTTATTTTTTCTTCTGTTTATCTTGCCAGAGGAGATATATCAAAAAAGAATATTGCTATAAGAAATTACCTTTAAAATTAAGAATGTTGATGTCTGGTGGAAGCTTTACCATTGGAATATTAATATGGAGACAACATTTATACTCTTAAACTTGGTCATCCATGAAGGAAGTGGCAACAATCATGCTCATCTCTTAGAGGTTTTCAGAGATTATCTAACCAGCAGATTTGATTTTACTAGTGAGCAATGTGCAAATGTTCCACAGTGGGATTACTGTAGCTTCTTGTGTCTAATATTGGCACCCAAATGGACATCCCAGTTTCTAATCTCAGGGAAGTGAACCACTATTTGTCAGTTTCATAGACCTCATAATTTGGGCTCTGCTCCCATCTGGGTGCTACAGCTCACCAACTGGCAAAGCACATTTTCAGTTTGCCAGCAGTATGTTCTGAAATTAATGGGTTTCAGTATGATGTTGGTTAGTTAAAGTTTCACTCTTCTTATCAAAATGTGCCCAGTCGTGGCGGGGCGGGGTGAAGGTGGGAGAGGTCAATAACGGGGAAAGGAGATATATGTAATACTTTCAACAATAACGATTTAAAAAGAAAACGTATTACCCTTTCCTCTTAAATGCTCCTTCTCCAAATCCCTATGTCACTACTAAAAAAAAGTGAGGATAAATACAACTGTATCCTTAAGGATGAAACTTTTCCTTCTCATCCATTTTTCCCCATAAATGGACCATCCGATTAATCTCACAAGAGCAGCTCCCCAACTCGGTAGTTTTTCTCTAAAACTTTCCTCATCTCCATCTTTCTTGGTACCCATCTTCTTCACAAGTATTCACCTTCCTCACAGACACAAGTCAAGAAAACTGTCGTTCTGGGAAAACAATACTGGCTTTACCTAATTCTCTTCCAAAAGGTAAACGTTTTGGCCCCATGAACCGCCACAGGTTAGGGGCTGGGACAGTTCGGAACAACGGGATTGTAGGTTGGACAGACGTGCAGCTCCGGGACCCAGAGCCTAAGACCAGCGGGAAAGCCGGAGCGCGAGTGCACGCTCCACACCCTACCTCTCAGCATAGGAAATGGGGCACCGCGCGGGCCCGGCAGAGGCGCAGCCCCCTCCCCCACCGCGGGCCGCTCCCCTCCAGGCCGGCTCCTTTGTCCGAGCCTCCGGCTTCCGGCCGCCTCCTCGGGCCCGGGCGCGGCGAGCGGCGAGCGGCGGACGCGGCGAGGAATGCATTTCCGGAGGGAGCGGCGGGCGGCGACAGCGGGAGGAGCGGGCGGGGCGCTTCGGGAAGGCAGGGCCGCGGGGGTCCTTTCTGGCCAGAAGGCGGCTCCGGGCCGCGAGTCCCCGCCTCTCGCCCTAAGTAGGAGAAGGAAGAGGAGGAGGAGGAGGAGGAGAGCCGCCGCCCGCCCCGCCCGAGATAGCGAGGCCTCGCCAGACCGGGAGAGGCCGAGCGGGAGCCGACAAGCCACGGCCCGAGCCGACCTCGCCGGACCGGACGCCTCCCCGAGAAGGTAGGAGCCTGGGCTGGGCGGGCGGCGGCTTCGGGCTCCCGTGCGCGGGCAGTCCGGCAGGGACCTTTGTGCTGGACGGCGGGGCTGGTGTGGCCTGGACGGGAGCGGAAGTGCGGGCCGCCCGCGTCCTCCGGACCTTCCCCGCCAGCCCTCGCTTCCCAGACGCCGGCGCCCGAGGGCGCAGAGCCCGCCCGGCCTTCCGAGGGGTGGGTGGCAGGTCTGGGCGCTGTCATTTCGGGGTTTGGGGTTGCTTGCGGAGAACCGGGACCCCACACCGGCCTTCCTGACAGCCGCCACTCAGAGCGGTCGTCGCCTGACACACGGTTGGTCGGGCTCCGGAGGGCCAGGGCGTTCCCGCAGCCCGCCGACGGGGAGCGAGCCGCGAGGAAGCGGGTGGAGGCCGCTTCGGGACTCCCTGGTCTCTGGGACTGAGACCCGCTCGGGCCGCGTCTCGCTCCAGCCTGAGGTCGGCTGCTTTTTCTTTGCTCCACCCGGAGTTCAGTGATTAGCTTCCAGGATAGCAGGATAGGGGATTGCTCATCCTTCCTCGGAGGGGAGTTGGTGGCAACCCTCCGCCTGCGGCGGAGTGAGTGTGGGCTGGGCCGGGCCGGGCTGGGCCGCGCCAGCCCGGAGAGCGTAGGGGGATGGGCGGGGGGGAAGCGGGGCGGAGAGGAAGGCGCCGTGGGCGTGGGGTGTCGGCGGCCAAGGCCAGCGCCCGCGGAGGCCCGACTACGCGTGTCCTGCCGTTGTCCTCCTGGGTCTCGGCGAGATTTAGTGCCCGACGCTGCCCGTATCCTGTGTATTGCGAGTCCTTCTTATGCTTCATAATGATAAGTGGTGTTTTAAACAGTACAAGTATTTTATGCCTAAGCAGTTTTTATTTTACCAAGTTTGTGCTTTTGAGTCAAAACCTAGCACTAATTGGTGGGTTCACTGGTAAATGATACTTTCGGCTTCGTTTCCTCATCTCTAAAATGGAATCAAGAATACTTACACTAATAAAGATAATAATCACTATAATAGTGACAGTGAAGGCCATGCTTAGCTCTGTGCACTTTATGTGTATTTTCTTATTTAATCGTGGAACCACCCTAATGAGGTAGTTGCTATTTTATCCCATTTTACAAATGAAGATATTGAGGCCCAGGGAGCATAAGTAATTTGCATGTAGTCATCCAGACGTGAGTGGAGAAACCATGGGGGTCTAGCTCCATAGCCCATGTTTGAATCACAGCTTACAGAATAGTTGTAAAAACCAGATGTAAAATGTAAAACACTTGCAGTATATGATCAAAAGTCGACTTCTTTTCATCTCTTCTTGGTATAATAAAATATTTTTAAAACTCAGTATGTAATTGATACCCTCACTGGTAAGGTTTCTTTGGGCCTGCATACCACATAGATATTTAGGTGCATAAAATTGCTTCCTGGTTTTTGACTGTTTTGATGGCACAGAAATAACATGCTAAATACATTTTGATTAGGTATCTCTCTTAAACTATTTTATGAACTTTCTAATAGATCACACAATTGGTCACTTTTAGGAATGATTAAGGAATTTTAATTGGAAGTTACCTAGTGTACATTTCTGGATATCAAGGTGCGGAGGGGGACAAGGGCTCATCTAAGAGTCTCATTATATTTTCAAATAATTTTGGTTCGTTGATCAGTATTAAACGAATGAAGTATAAGTGATAAAGAGGAAATGGATGAAACAAAGTGGTATTTTGGTTATAGGCATTTGAGGAGAAAGTCATTTTACTTATCCTAAAATTCAGTATAAAATGGAAGACATTATTAGAATAGTAATTTAAAAGACGGGATGTGGTTCATACTTCTGTAAATAGAAAGCAAATAAATTCTAATTAAAGTCATCTATGTTGACTTCACAGACCTAAAATTTTAAGTCCGTGTAATGTTGATTGTTTTAAAAAGAATGTTAAGTTGTATATTAAGATTGTTTTCTAATCTCCTTCAGCTTTCTGCACATGAAAAGTATAGAATCAACAATATTGAAAACCATTGGATTTTGTAATTTTAAAAAGCCTTCTTTTTAATTTTCTGGCCACTAATTAAAATCTGCCCCTATTTATACTCACTGAATGAATATGTAGTTCTATATTGGTGTCAATAATTCCTAATTCTATAAGCAACTCTGGGGACTGAGACCTGGTCACTCTATAAAATGAAAGTTAATCAAATAGTTAATCAGATTGATGCTGGTTTTCATGGAATGTTTGCCACTTGATACCTTTTATTGTTTGGCTTTTTGTCAATTGTGGCTGACAGCATGGGGGAATAGCATAATATTCTATCAGAAAACAACTTTTTCATTAATATCCTATAAGTGCTTTGATTTACTTTTAACTATAGTGCTAGAGTGATGAGTTTAAACATCTAACTGCTAAAAATTTCAGCACTTTGAATTCTGAGAATTTAAATTTCTGACTGTAACAAGCTGAAATCATCTGAGAAGATCCACATGGACTGTTGTTAGGATCAGTCGGGTTGTTGGTAAAATACTAGAGGATTATATTGTGTAAATATGTAAATATTTCTGGTTGTATTAGATTTATTTTTTTATTTTGTTAGTATATTTTGGCGTTTTTTTGTGTTGCAGAGGTTGGAGTCTTGGGTGTAGGAAGGATGCTTTGACAACCTTAGATTATTTCAGTAGATAAGTGAAAAAAAAAAATGTGGTATCTTCTTTCAGGAGCTATGTGCAAAAGGAGCCAAATTGTATTTGATAAAGTTCTCATCTTTTTAAAGATGGCTAAAAGTGGTATTAATAGGTCAAATGGGACTTCCATTTTTAATGAAATGCCATACTGTTTTCCACAGTGGCTGCTCCAGTTTGCATTCCCACCAGTAGTTCGGGGGTGAGGGGGAGGGGGGTCTCTTTCTTTTCGTACTTGCCAGCTCTTGCCATTTGTTGATTTGTTGATGATAGCCATTCTGACAGGTGTGAGATAGTACCTCATTGACATTTTGATTTGTATCTCTCTGATGATTAGTGACTTTGAGCATGTTTCCATATGTTTCTGGGCCTTTTTTATGTCCTTTTTCGAAAAGTGTCTATTTAGATCCTTTGCCCATTTTTTTTGATTGAATTGTAAATCTTACTTTTGTTAAGTTGTATGAGTTCTTTGTAAATTTTGGAGATTAAACTCTTAGCGGAAATATCATTGGCAAATACATTCTCCCATGCGGTGGGAGTTGTTTTGTTGATGGTTTCTTTTGCTGTGCAGAAACTTTATTTTGACGTAGTTCCATTTGTTTATTTTCTCCTTAGTCTCTCCATTGTCATTGTACCCGTGTCTGTAAAGATATTGCTCTGACAAATGTCTGCTATTTTGCTGCCTATGTAGTCTTGTAGGATTTTTGTGATTTCCCGTCTTATATTTAAGTCATTTACCTATTTTGAGTTTGTTTTTGTATATGGTGTAAGTTGGTAATCTAGTTTCATTTTTTTGCATATATCTGACCAAATTTGCTAGCACCATTGAAGAAACTGTCTTGACTCCATTGTATGCTCTTGCCGTATTTGTCAAATATTAATTGAGCATAATGGCTTGGGTTGATTTTTGGGTTCTCTATTTTGTTCCATTGGTTTATATGTCTGTTCTTGTGCCAGTACCAGGCAGTTTTGAGAACTATGGCTTGGTAATATAGCTTGATATCTGGTATTGTGATCCCTCTAACTTTGTTCTTTTTTGTCAGGATTGCTGTGGCTATTCAGGTCTTTTTTTTTTTCTTCCTTTTTATTCAGAAGAATTTTTGGAGAGTTCTATAGAATTGAGTTTTATTAATAGAATAATAAAATGTGGGCTTTTAGAAGTCAGCTACCTTTAAATTTCAGTTCTTGTCTGTGGCTTTAGAAGATAAAGTTAACTATATTTAGCAATATGGCAAAACGTGTATATCATTTCATCATGAAATATATGTGTGTGAATCAAAGAAAGTGTTTCAAATGGCTATTTGAAGCAGAACTTTGTATTTCTTACTATAGGGACATTACACAGTTTCTAAAATGTAGGTTCCTGAACTTTAGGAATGTTTTTATTAAGGTTTGTAGTATCTTGCTATATTGTGTACATATACATATATTTTAACTTATAAGTAAATATGCATATATTTTGGATGTCTGTATGTATGTTCAAAATATTTTTTAAAATATATTTTTACTGAGTTCAGATAGGAAGGGAGAGGGAGAGAGAAATATCAATGTTGAGAGAGAATCATCGGTCAGGTGGCTGCTTCTTGCATGCCCCCCACTGGGGATCAAGCCTGCAACTCAAGCATATGCCCTGACCAGGATCAAACCCAGGATCCTTCAGTCCCCAGGCTGTCGCTCTATCGACTGAGCCAAACCAGCTAGGACTGCTCAAAATATTTTTAATAATAAAGGTGAGTGATCAAAAAGCTTTGGAGATCATTGATATGTATAGGAAATTATTTGGTTGGGGGTACAAGAACTACTGAATTTAGGAGGGAGAATTGATAAAACTTGGAATTTGAGGTAAGAGAGATGAGAGAAATCCAGTGACACAGATTTCTGGTTAGATGATGCCATTCGCCAAAGTGGGCAATATGACCACAAGTGAATAAACTAGTTGACTGAGGAAGGGGGAATGAATTTATAATAATGCTGAGGGTTTTTTTTTTTTTTTAAAGGTGTGCATGGGACATACATATGTAGAGATGTTTAGAGTGCAGAATGGCAGCACACACACAAAAAGTCTGGTTGGTAATTCTTAGTCTATAAGTGCTAGGTGAAGCAATAGCTGCAGGTGAAAATACCAATGGCGAGTGTAGAGC
The DNA here is from genome assembly GCA_004026805.1 of Lasiurus borealis. Taxonomy (NCBI): domain Eukaryota; kingdom Metazoa; phylum Chordata; class Mammalia; order Chiroptera; family Vespertilionidae; genus Lasiurus; species Lasiurus borealis. The sequence goes on along the minus strand of PVJN01002887.1, from coordinate 86,589 downwards.
AAGCATGGTCTAAATCAAAAGCTAACAAGGGCCAAATAAACAGGGTTTAAGTTTATGTGGGCCTCAAAAAACAAAAGCTTCAATTTTCATAGAAACATGGGTTTATTTTGATTGAGGAATGCTGAATACAAAGGGCTGAACTAAATGAGTAGTCATTAACATAAAATAATAGAACATTTTAATAAAAATTTATATTTTTTCTTGAACATTAATTTACCAGACACTGAATAACTACACAAATTAATAAGCATAATGCAAATAAATCTATTTTTCTTGTTCTCTGAAAGCAAAATATTTCCTGTTGCGCACACCAAACTAGTCAGTCCAACACTAATTACGTGGCAGTTGGCTGCTGAAATATTTCCTGCTAGTATTAGTGGAGAGAATTGGTGCGCCTGCACGTAAGGTGAGGAAGGGAAATGAATGCAACATGATTATAATAATCAGTCATTAGCGCATGTTGAAGTTCATTATTAGAAACTAGAGGCCTGGTGCATGGATTCATGCACCATTGAGGTCCCTCAGTCTGGCCTGTGGGGATTGGGCTGAAACTGGCTCTCAAACATCCCCTGATTGTGAGAAGGTGTGTCTGGCCTGTCTCCTAGTTCCCAATGGGCCAGACTCTAGCAGCAAGCTAATCTACTGGTCAGAATGTCTTCCCCCTAGTGGTCATTGCATGTGATAGCTACCAGTCAAATGGTCTAATGCTCACTTAGGCTTTTACATATATTAGATTATGTATAACAGGGTATTGTAAAAATTAAGTTAAAAAATTTTTATTAAAATGTTTCTTACGTACCATTATATTAGCTGGACCATAAAATTATTTGTCGTGGCTGCAAGTTTGACATGCTTGGTGTAGAGCAGTGGTTCTCAACCTTTTTTAATGCTGTGACCTTTTAATACAGTTCCTCATGTTGTGGTGACCCCCAATCATAAAATTATTTTTGTTGCTACTTCATAACTGTAATTTTGCTACTGTTATGAATCGTAATGTAAATATCTGTGTTTTCCGATGGTCTTAGGTGACCTTGCTAGCAATTTTCAACCTGTGAGTCGCAACCCACAAGTTGAGAACCGCTGCTGTAGAGCCTAAGACCATCGGAAAACACAGATACTTACATTATGATTCATAACAGTAGCAAAATTACAGTTATGAAGTAGCAACAAAAATAATTTTATGATTGGGGGTCACCACAACATGAGGAACTGTATTAAAAGGTCACAGCATTAAAAAAGGTTGAGAACCACTGGTGTAGAGTAAAAAGGGGCCAAGAAGAACTTGAGAACATTTAGTAGTCAAGGTCTGGGAAGATGCAAAGGAGTCTACAAAAGCATTTCCCTTTCCCAGTTTCTAATTCCTTTGTGTGGCAATTCAGTGAGTGACTTGGGTATTTGTGGGTGTTTCCTTTGGCATGTATGGTTTAAAGACAGACTGACTAGTCTTTTGAGATCATTAGAGAAGTGGTTTAATGCAGTAAGGTTTTTTGAGAGAAAGGAAACATGGGTTTCAGTGCAAGTTCTGCCATTTTGACTTTCTATATGACCTTAGTGGAAATACTTCACCTTCGAATAAGGCTTTATTTCTGTATTTATACCAGTAAGTAGTGCTCTCTACTTACTGGTATAAATATATAAATTATACCTTTCCACACATTCTATCAGTTGAAGGGTCCTGCTGTTTGACCTGAGCACTGCAGAGTGCAGCTCTTTTCTTTTTCCCATGAACAAAGAGTTTCTTGTATCATCACCATAGAGGGTGGAGGTGCTGTGCCACATTATCCTTTAAAATAAGCCTGCTGCCATGGGCAGTGTGGCTCTGTAGGTTGGAGCATTGTCCCGTACACCAAAAGGCGTAGGATTTGATTCCTGATCAGGGCATGTACCCAGATTTCCGGTTCCACCCCCAGTCACATTGCATTATGTTTCTTACATTGATGTCTCTCTTTCCTCTCTCTAAAATAAAAAATATAAAAAATAAAAAAAAGAAGCCTGCCAATGCAAATCTGATACTGTTTGCTCCTTGTTAGCTTGTACCTCTGTTGTACATTACATTTTAATCTATTTGTATAATGAGTGCCAGTTACATGAAAAATGTTGTGCTGAGTAAGTAGGTGTAGGAGCAAGAGGTTGTCATGGGCCTTGCTGTTGAATATACCAGTATTGTGGAGTTGGGACAAGTATGTTCAGTCTGGGGAAATATAACAAGTACCAAAGAATATTTTACACAATGTACTATATAAAATAATATTTTCTAATAGGTCTTGAGAAAAAGATCAGCACTGGAGTGATTTTGGAAGGTTTTGTAGAGGAATTTACAGAGGTATGAGCAAATATATGGATGATAGATGAGTGACATAATCAAAGGACGGTATAGTACAAAGCAGAATCTAATCTGATTTAGCAAATGTTTTTTGATTATTTCAAAAATGGGAGATCAAAGTACTTTTAAAATTGATTTTTTAAAAATTTTAGATAGTGTTTATACTTTATTGGGTAAAGTAAAATGATTGTGTTGAATAAATCTAGGATTAGAATGCAAAACAAAACAAAACATTGAAGACCTACATTCTTACCTCCAGTTCTAGTCTGATGAGGTTCACAGACACAAATACAATTAGTTATAATAGAAGTTTTGTAATGGAATTAAAGTAACACTTTATTATTGAGCATCACTAAAGATTTGTCATTCACTGTGATAGGAACTACACAGATGATGTTTTAATACCACAAAGAATGGAGTAATTTTGCTTATTGTGATTGGAGAAGAGATGAAGAGCCAATGAAGGCCAAAATAAAGCCAGACTGGTAGAAGAAAAGTTAGTATTTAATTTTGTGGTAGGGAATGTAGTTTCAGTAGAGGGATGAGGAAAGTATTTACATGAAAAAATTTGGGGAATGTACCATTTGAAGTATGCAAGTCATGGTAAGTATTGAATGAATATGTAAACAGTTTAGCCTTCATACTCTGAAATTAGGAATAGTAATTTTTTAGCGCTCCAACATTTTAGAGTTTATGTATGATATCTTTCATATTATAAATTTAGTGCTTCTTTAAAAGGGTTGATGGTAGGTCATATTTCATTATTGGAGGAAGAAGCTATATTTCAAAAACATGCATTTAATGTTATATTAGGGAAACGCATCAAAAAAGCAAAATAGGCGATGAATTTGTGCTTCTTAAAGAAGCATGGTTTTAAAAGATTGAGAACCTTTTATTAAGTAGACCCTTGGTTTCTTATGTTTAGAAGCCTGTGACCAGTGAATGAGTAAGAACTTGGAAGAAAATTCAGTAATCAAGTAAACTGGTCTGTACATCACCATAAAGATATTTGTTGCTAAGAACTTTCTCATTTGTGGTCATATTTTGTCCTTAAAACAGTTGCAAGGTAGATTATTATGCCCAACTTAGTACTGAGTAAAATGGGAATGTTAATTTTCCCTATTTTTAGTTAGGTTTTAAAACATTTTTTATATATTTAAATCATACCCAGCACTGATTGTTCTACTCCACTACAGGACAGAGAGGAAATGTGACAAATGACATGGTGAACATTTATTAAAGTTTTGATCAAGAAAGAATTTTGGAGTGGCCTACTGAAAAAGTGTATAAAATTACACAATTTGGGAACATAGTTTACAATTCTCCTTAATTGAAATTATGTGGAAGAAATTGTGCTTTCAAGTGCTTACTGATACCACTAATCAGGATGGATAATTTTTTTTTTTTTTTTTTTTGCTAGCTCCATTCATTCACAGTTATTTTTTGTAAACTTGCCTCAAAGTAAAATTTCCCAACTGAAACAGTTACTAACTTTTTCTTTTCTACTCACAGGGAAAGGCAACACCTATAGATATATAAAAGTACAAAGAAGGGGTGGCCTGTGGGGATTGGGCCAAACCCACTGTCCAACACGGCCTGCAGCTCCTGCCTGCAGCTCCCGCTCATCCTGGCCCACTGCACCTGCTGTGGGCTCACACCCAATCTGTCCAGATCAGGAGAGGCGGGTGCTGCCCCAGCAGTGCTTGTGAGCTACCAGCCATGATTAGCCCTGTGTCTGGTGCCCTCCCTGAGGGGAGTGGCCTGCGGAATTGGGCCAAACCGGCTCTCCGAGGGACCCCACCAGTGCACGATTGGGGTCAGTTAAGGACCATGGGAGGGCTTCAGGGCGTGTCTAGCCTTGTCTTGTCCAGATTGGGTGATTGTGGCTGGCTGGCCGGGAAGGTACATAGGAGGTTGGCCAGCTGGGGAGGGACTTTGGGAAGGATCCAGGGCATATTCGGTCTATGTTGCTCAGTCCCTATCAGCTGGATACCAGCAGCTGGATACTGGTAGGAATGTCTGCACCCTGATGATCAGTGCGTGTCATAGTGATTGTTTAAGCAGCTTTAGCATATCATTAACATATTACTCTTTGATTGGTTGAACAGTCGACCAGTCACTGGATGACCAGACACTTAGCATATTAGGCTTTTATTATATAGGATTTGTTGTATATCCATTCTTTATCTTCCTCTTGCACTTGTGGACTGGGTGGTGGGTTGTGATAATTGACCATCCATATGCTCATTTTCCTGGAGAAGATGGGTATTTTGTCTTCAGTCTGTTATTGTGTAATTTTCCTAAGTATCTGGTGTTATGAGCTATTCTGAGATTTCACATTGTTTTAGGAACCTATAGCTTTGGAGCTGCCAAATCTTTGTTGTTGGAGCTCATTAGTCTCAAAGCCTTTTTTCTTCTGGGTGGGAGTAGTGAATTTTAGGAAGTTTTCTAGTTCAGGGTACTGTTCTATTTACCCACAGTGAATGAAAAAGTACTTCAAATAAGTATTTAAGTGCATCTTTGCCTTGGAATACTTAGCATCTTCTCTTCTCTTTCCTGTTCTCTATCCTCCTCCACTCCTCTTCTTCATCCTTTTTGCTAAGTTTTTGTTAATCATTAACTCTAACTTAATATTTAGGCTGTGATGGAGGGAGGGGGGTTGAGTTTTAATTGGTCTTCCTGTAAGGGGAAAGGTGCTCTTGCTCTGGATGAATTCACCCCTCCCCCCTCGCCTTCACATTTGATGGTATCCTTAAAGATCAGTAGGATTTTTCAGATTTCCTTCTATTTATGCTTTGCAATTTCATTGCTTTCTGCATGGGGCAAAGGGAATGAAAGCAGACCTTTTGCCCCAGTCAGGCCTTCAGATGACTGCAACTCAACTGTTGACTTGGCTGCAACCTGGAAGAGACTCTGGGCCAGAATCACCTGCTAAGAGTCTCCTAGATTCCTAACTCTCAGAAACTACAGGATATAACAGATGTTTTAAGCTGCTAAGTTTGGGGGCAATTTGTTATGTAATAGTAGATAACTAGAACAGAGTCATTTTCTAAAGTAAGGGAAATTAACAGTTTCATCTGATGTGTGGAATCTAATGAACAAAATAAACTAATAGAATAAAAACAGACTTACAGATAGGGAACAGACTGAAAACTATCAGAGGGGAGATGGTTGGGTGCTGGGTGAAAAAGGTGAAGGGATTAAGCAAGAAAAAAAATCCATAGATATAGAAAAGAGGTTAATCTTACTTAGATGTAGAACCTAAAATAAGTATCTAATTATACTTGTTAATATAGTTAGCATTTAATTATTGTAATAATTAGCATCTGATTAAACAAATGTCATATAATAAGGTTGTGATACTGTATCAAAATAAGTACTATATGAATAGTAATAATAATCAGTATTGTAGTTGTGTTATTTCTACCCCTTATACCTTACCTTTTATTCCATATCTTGTCTCTCCTAACACAGATCAATCCAAAGTTTTCTGGTTATAATTATGACTAGGGGCCTGGTGCACAAAATTCATGCACTGGGGTGGAGGGTCCTTTAGCCGAACCTGCCCCTTCTCACATACTGGGAGCCCTCAGGGGATGTCCTACTGATGGCTTAGGCCCACTCCTTATGGAGAACGGGCCTAAGCTGCAGTCTGGCCTCCCTTTGTGGGAGGCTACCTTGCTGATCAGGTCACCCTGCTGCTGCAGCCACTGCCAGTCACTGCAGCCACTAACACAGATTCCAGTCCTTTCACCATGAAAAAATGACAACTTTCTTTAGGCATTTTCAAGATGTATCTTTCATAGGATATGAACTCCTTCCCTTCCATTCCCCTCCCCTCCTTCTCCTTAGGATATGTTTCCATTGACTTTTAGAGAGAGTGCAAGAAAGGGAAAGACAGAAACATCAAAGTGAGAGGGACACTTCGATTGGTTGCCTCCTGCATGAACCCTGACCTGGGCCCCAGCCAGGGAGGAGCCTGCAACCTAGGTACATGCCCTTGATCAGAATTGAACCCAGACCCTGCAGTCAGCGGGTCAAGGTATTATCCACTGAGCCAAGCCTGCTAGGGCAGGATATGACATTTCTTGGCCCTCCAGCAGCAGACTTTTCATATTTTTCTTCAGAAGTGTGATGGAAAAACCCTAGATCACTTTTTTAGATTCTTATTACTCATGTTAATAAGAATATTACCAGTGGCATACAGGGAAGCTTAGCCAATGAGCAGCAGAAAAGGTGTATCCTCTGTAGTTCACACCGATTGTCAATAGCCTCCAATCTCTGGCTCTGCCCCTGCCAAGGCCTAACGCCTCTGGCCAAAGCTTTAGGCCTGGGCAGGGGACCCTCAGCTCTCTCAGATCGTAGGCTCCACCCCTGCCCAGGCCTAAATCTTCTGGCCAATGCTTTAGGTCTTGGCAGGGGAGCCCCAGCTCCCTCCTATTGCCGGCTCTTCCCCTGTCCCTTTGGCTCTGATTGCAGGCTTGGCCCTGCTCAGGAGCCCCCTGGCTCAGGCCCTTCCCAGGTTGCTCAGGGCCCACACAGGGCCTACCTCAGAGTGACTTGGGTGCCAGGATGTTCCCAGGACCCAGTCACTGGGCGCCTACATATGCAAATTAACTACCATCTTTGTTGGGTTAATTTGCATACTCACTCTGATTGTCTATAGGCATAGCGGAGGTACAGTCAATTTACATGTTTGTCTATTATTAGGTAAGATTTAAAAAAAGTTAAACATTTAAACATAGTTACTTTATTCAATTAAGTTGTTGAGCTCCAGCTATAATGTGTATTAAGAATGATAACAAACATTATTTAGGCAGTTTGCTGACCACTGCTTAGCAGATGTATCGCCAAAAGTTGTTTTAAATTTATCAACTTCATAATTTTTTTTAGGATTTAAAACATTTTTATTTTATTGTTTAAAGCAGTGGTTCTCAACCTTTCTAATGCTGAGACCCCTTAATGCAGTTTCTCATGTTGTGGTGACCCCCCAACCAAAAAATTATTTTCGTTGCTACTTCATAACTGTAATTTTGCTACTGTTATGAATCGTAATGTAAATATCTGTGTTTTCCGATGGCTTTAGGCGACCCCTGTGTTTTCATCATTCATCCCCATCGGGGTCGCGACCCACAGGTTGAGAACCACTGGTTTAAAGTGTTACAAATAGTACATATGTCTCCTTTTTTTCCCCCATTGACCTCCCCCCAGCCTCTCCTATCCCTCAGCACATGTTCCCCCCGCCCCCTAATGTCTTGCGTCCATTGGTTATGCTTATATGCAACCCCTATCATTTAAGGATCATTGTCTCCAGAGAAAAATGAGGTCCAGATTAAATAACTTGTCAGTATCACCTACCTAGTTAGACATTAATCAGATATTTGAATTCAGGCATCTGGGTCTACAGCAGTGATTTTCAACCTTTCTCATCTCATGGCACACATAAACTAATTACTAAAATTCTGTGGCATACCAAAAAATATATTTTTTGCTGATTAGACTGAAAAAATTTTGATTCATTCACACTGGATGGCTATTGTGTGGAATGTTACCATTTATTTTCTATTTTACGATCTATGGGAAATGATGTCAGTACTCCTCACTAGTCAGATATTGCATATTTTTAAAAATTCATATTTTTAAAAAGCTCACCATTTGCTTGCCCTTGTTAATCTTGCTGGCATTTTATTTTTTCTAAACTTTTATTTTTGCAAGTATTATATATGTCCCTCTTTTCCCCCCATTGACCTCTTCTAACCCTCCTTACTCTCCCCCTCACCCCCAGGCCTTCACCATCCTATTGTCTGTGTCCATGGGTTATGCATATATGCATATAAGTCTATGGTTGATACTTCACACCCTCCCACCCTCCCCTGCCTTCCTTCTGAAATTCCACAGTCTGTTCCATGCTTCTGTGTCTCTGGATCTATTTTTTCATCAGTTTATTTTGCTCATTAAATTCCACATATGAGTAAGATCATGTCATATTTGTCTTTCTCTGACAGGCTTATTTTGCTTAGCATAACACTCTTGAGGTCCCTCCATGCTATCTCAAAGGGTAAGAGAGCCTTCTTTTTTATCGTTGCATAGTTTTTCATGGTGTAAATATCCCTCAGCTTTTTTATCCACTCATCTACTGATGAGCAGGTGGACTATTTCCAGATCTTAGTTATTGTAAATTGTGCTATGAACATAGGGGTGCTTATATTCTTTGTGATTGGTGTTTCGGTTCTCTTAGGATATGTTCCTAGAAGTGAGATCACTGGAGAAAAAAGGCCAGTTCCATATTTAATTTCTGAGGAAACTCCATATTGTTTTCCATAATGGCTGCACCAGTTTGCATTCCACCAGCAGTGGACTAGGGTTCCTTTTTTTCCACATCTTCACCAACACTTGCCATTTGTTGATTTGTTGATACTAGTCATTCTGAGAGATATGAGTTGATACCTCATTGTCGTTTTAATTTGCATCTTTGATGATCAATGATTTGTGTGTGTGTGTGTGTGTGTGTGTGTGTGTGTGTGTGTATCTTGGCCATTTATATGCCCTCTGGAGAAGTGCCCATTTGGTTCCTTTGCCCATTTTTTAATTAGATTGTTTATTTTCCTTTTGTTAAGTTGTATGAGTCCCTTATATATTTTGGATATTAATCCTTTATCAGATGTATCATTGCCAAATATTTTTTCCAATACAGTGGACTCCTTTTTCATTTTCTTGATGGCTTCTTTTGCTGTGCAGAAGCTTTTTATTTTTACATAGTCCCATTTGTTTGTTTTCTCTTTAGCTTCCATTGCTCTAGGACAATGGTCAGAAAATTCTTTAATCAACAGAGCCAAATACCAACAGTACAACAATTGAAATTTCTTTTGAGAGCTGAAACTGACTTCTGGCATGGGCCACTAAGTTTCACTTGCATTGTACGTGCACGTCTGCACATGGTATTTTGTGGAAGAGCCACACTCAAGAGTTGCATGTGGCTCACTAGCAGAGCAGCAGTTTGCTGACCACTGCTTTAAGAGATGTATTGGTAAACATATTGCTACAAGAGATATGTGAGATTTTGCTGCCTGTAGTTTCTTATTAGATTTTAATGGTTTTGTTACAGAAAACCTGAGAAGAACCAAGCAGTGCTTAGGAAGATGGAATTACATTTATTATGCATGGGCCCAGAGGAAAATGTCTCTGAAATTCTGGACCCCAACATGGAGGAACTTTCCCTATTTATATATTTTTGCCTTCTTTGTCTCCCAAATATGGGGTGTTTCCAGCCCCCTTTGCAAGTTCTTAAAGAGCCACTATGTGCTGGGGAAGTATGATTTGCATATTACCTTTTTATTATATATGATATATTATGTGTCTGTATGTGAATTTCCTGGTTTAAATCACCTTCATCCAGGGAAGTTACCTACATCTACAGAAGCCAAATAGCAAGGTTAAAATTTCAAACAGCAGTTTTTATATAAGATGGATGCTTCAGTTTCACTAATTACATCTAAGTCTTTTATCCATTTTGAGTTTACTTTCTTGTATAGTGTAAGTTGCTGGTCTAGTTTTATTTTTTTGCATGTATCCAATTTTCCCAACATAGCTTATTGAAAAGACTGTCTTGCCTTCATTGTGTATGTTCTTGCCTCCTTTGTCAAATATTAATTACCCATAATGGCTTGGGTAGATTTCTGGGGTTTTTGTTTGTTTGTTTTTTGAGAATTCATAATATCTCCAGTTACCTTTTCTAGAGTTTCTTCATTTATTAAGAATTAAGATAAGTAAAGTGGACATGAAGAAATGACATCTAGATAATTCATAAGGCAACTTAGCTGTACATATCTATAGTAGATGGGTAAGAGCTACTTGTGTCTTAAATACTAAATCTTTTAAGCAAAGATGGTTTATGTTTGTTTAAATATACTAGAGGCCCGGTGCATGAAATTTGTGCATGGGTACGGTCACTAGGCCTGGCCTGTGATCAGGGCCATTTTCCCCAGCCCTGCTCCCTGCCCCACCCACCCTGATTCCCTTTTCACCATTGAGTGATCAGAGCCTGCTGGCCGGGGAGGAAAAACCAAGAGGTTGGCTGCTCTTGTCCACTCACTGTTCCCGTCTCTTGATGCCAGTTGCCTTCTGTGTGTGAGGCGACCAGTGGGGTGGGGCCCTTGGCCTGGTGCTGCCCTCATCTGCCGCCACCCACCCCCAGTTCCCTGTTCCCCATCCAGTGATTGGAATCTGCCACCTGGGGGAAGGGACTGAGAGGTTGGCTGGCAGTTGGGGCCTTCGTGCTGGGGGCAGCTCCTGCGTTAAGCGTCTGCCTCCTGGTGATCAGTAGGCTTCATAGCAACTGGTCATTCCACTGACCAGTTGTTTCGCTGGTCAGCTGATTTGCATATTGCCCTTTTATTATATATGATACATAATGTGTCTGTATGTGAATTTCCTGGTTTAAGTCAGCTCTCTAATTCTTCTCATCATTAGGGGGCCTCAAGAGTTTATAGGATGATAACTTCTTAAACTCTGGTCTAGCAATTTTCTTGACATGTTCAATTCGGGAGGCCTTTGAGTACTGTATTAGAAACCTAGTCTGTCCCCAATCCTCCTGGCCTTCTCTCTGATTCCAGCCACTGCTTCTGGGAACATTTCTGTGACTGTTGGTTGACTGCATCTTTTCTTGAGTGCCTCTATTATCTTAACCCCTGGGGCTTTTCTAGAAAGTTCTCTTGTTGTGGCCCTCTACAGCAGCCTTGCGGGCAAATGCACTATAGTTCTTGGAAGTGTGGGGAAATTAATGTCCCTTGGGATAAATTTACCAATGGGGACTGAATTGATAAAATGCACTTCTGCACATTGACCCTCCTGTGGGAAGACTTTTTATACACTTCCCAAAACTTCCCAGCAAGATCAAGCCTCCAGGCATCCACTGCAGTAAATCAGGTATCCTGAGGTTGGCTTTTCTCTTTTTCCTGGTTCACTTTCTTCATTACCTCTCTACTGGGCTCACCTTTGGAATACACCCTTTGCCTGGATTCCTGTTCTTGTCTCCGGCTTCTTTTGGGGCTAGAACTTTGGCTAAAACAAGTACCCATACCTATACGTACTTTCACTTAGACCTTTTGATCCAAGACGGTGACATTTTAAAACCTCTTGGCTTACTTTCCAGCTCTTTTCCCTCCTTTGTTTAAGTGGGCTCCTTTTCTCTCGTTGCCTGGTATAGTCTCTAGTCTTTTGACTTTGTCCTCATCTTTGTTGTTAACTTTTGTCAACTCCATTTCTTGGTTCACTCCATCCCTTCTGCACTTGCCCTGTAAACCAGTGGGTTGATCCAGTGATTTCAAATTGGTATCTGAGAAAGATGGGAGGTAGTCTCAGCGATTTCAGCATTTCTACAAGATTTTTAAAAATAATTTTATGCTTTTGTGCTGATAATTACAGTAATAACCAACAAACATTTGGATTATACTGAGTAATTCTTATTTCAGTGCCTATGTTTGTATTTGCTTGTATGTGTAAATTAATTTTGGCTCATAATGTTTAGGAATCTATATCTAGCCTTAAGTTGAAAATCATTATCACTAGGGTATCCACAGTAACTTTTTTATTAAAGGAGGATTTGCACATTGGCTATCTGAGAAACTTTTCTTTCCTTTAAGTAATGTCAGAGAAGAATGTTATGCAATATTTGAGCATCGATTTTGTGCCTAACACTTCTGGTGCAATGAATGAATAAGACACACCAAGGCTCTGTCTTCTTGGAGCCCAGACCCATCAGGGAAGATAGATAACAGGTATTTGCAAGTGAAATAAGTGTTATAATTGTGCCTTTATAAATTGAGATGTCATTACCTGATGGTCCCTCAGCATTGCTCTATAATCCTATTATACTTTCCCCTGCCCCATCCCCTTTTCTCTCAGGGTAGTACTTACTTCCTATTTCAGAAAAAAAAAAAAAAAAGGCTGTTATTCGTGAATGCTCTCAGCTTCATACCTCATACCATGACTTAGAGAAAAGGTGCTGCACCTCTCTTTAGGGTAGTATAACTCCTTGTGCTTAGGGTGCCATCCCTCTTTGCTTCAAGGAGGCCTGGCTCCATTATTTACTTTCTTTTCTGTGTTTTCACCTCTTCAAATATGCTCTTAGCTCTTCTCTCTTCCTAAGAATTTTTCACAATCTCATTCATTTTCCTAATTTCAATTGCCACCTATATAGTATCAGCTTTCAGATAATGTATTTTTAGCCCTGATCTATCTCCTGAGATCTAGAATCCTGTGTCTTAACTTACCAGTCATTATCTTTCCTATATTCACAGAAGCATTTCAGTTTACATTTCTTAAAACAAAAGTTATCATTTTCTCCCCTAACTTCATTCTTCTGCATTCTTTATTTGAAAGTGATGATTCTTTTTTCTCTCTGACCCTATCTAACAATCATCAGATCCTACTGTCGCTACTTCCTAATCACTGATTGATTTTCTTGTCCATTGCTATTGTCTGAATTTAGACATTTATAACCTCTTACTTGAACCTTGGCAGTAAATTGTGTGTATCTCTTGTGGCTCCTCTCTTGCCATTCATCCTCTACTTCATTAATTTTCTGCAATGAATTTGTTGTCATGTCATTAAAGAGTAACCTTATAACTATTGTTTTGAAAGCTAGATTCACAGAAGCATTTCAGTCTACATTTCTAAAATGTTACTATTTTTTGGCAACAAATACATAGCCTATATAATAAAAGGGTAATATGCAAATTGACCGAACGGTGGAATGACCAGTCACTATGACACGCACTGACCACCAGGGGGGCAGACACTCAATGCAAGAGCTGCCTCCTGGTGGTCAGTGTGCTCCCACAAGGGGAGTGCTACTCAGCCACAAGCCTGGCTGACGGCTGGCATGCACAGTGGTGGTGGCGGGAGCATCTCCCACCTCTGTGGCGGTGCTAAGGATATCCGACTGGCGGCTTAGGCTCACTCCTAAGTCGCCAGTTGGACATCCCCTGAGGTCTCCTGGGTTGCTAAAGGGTACAGGCACAACTGGGAGATTCCTCCACCCCTGAATGCATGGATGTTGTGCCCTGGGCCTCTAGTCTATCAATAATTGAATCTAAAAATCAAAATAAATAAGAAATCTATTATATCCAGTAGTTTTGCTTGCTTCCATTTCTTTCATTTATAACATGTTTCTTTGTCTCCCATTTTGGCTGATTCTCTGTGTTTGGTTCTATGTATTAGAACTGCAATGTCTCTTGAAATTCTTAGAGTGGCCTTGTGTAGTAGATGTCCTGTAGGGCCCAATGGCTCAGCCTCCCCAGACATCTGAGCTGGGTCCTCTGGGTGTGCCCTTGTGTGGGCTTATATATAGTTGATCCTTGATGGTTGTTAGTGTCACTAGGAGGAGTTGACCTGCAGGCCAATTGGCTTTAAGGACCAGTTGCAATTACAGTGGTAGAACTGCTATGCAGGAGATACTCCTATGGAGCAGGACTTGCTTCAGTGGGGCTTTGGTGCCCCTTGAGTGTATCACTTAAGCTGTGTAAAGTTGTAACCTGCTATGGTTTGAAGCTGTCCACCAGATGCTAGGACCTGGACCACTGAACCAAGACCCCCAGGGAGGTGCAAAGTCAGCCACTACTTGAGACCACCCAGCAGGAGCTACAGAGAGATCCACAGATGGCTGCAATTTGTAATGAGGTAGGAAGTTCCCAAGTGAGGCCCAACTATGAAAACAAGGCAAGCTGGTCTTAGATCTTTTGGGGGGGCATACTGATGCCAGCTGCAGCTTTTTTGAGAGATTTTAGTAAAGTCTGAAGCCTGAACTAGGACAGGCCATTCATATGGAAAAACTGCTGCAAACATCTTGGATGGGGCAGCAAATTGGATGGGACAGGGTCTCAGAGAATCATCAGGGCTGAGCCAACAGTATGAGTTTTGCTGATGGAAATTCAGATATGGCTGCCAGCCAACTCTGCAGTGGGGAGGTACCAGCACAGGAACAATGACCTCTGCAAGCACCCCCATCTAGAAGAGAACCACCCCTGAATTCCTGCCCTGATGCTAGATAATCCAGTTCTTCCCCTAATGTGTCTGGGTCTCCCAAAGCTGCCTGGTGCTGGAGTTTAGAAAGATGGAGTCCAAATCAGTGTGTGTGCTGGCCCTTTAAGAGGAACACCTGTCACTCAGCCACAACCCCTGCTTGTTTTTACAGCCTGAAGTTATGGGGACTTCTTTTCCAGCTCTGGCACCTTGAGCTGGGAGTCTAGTGTGTTGCTGGGACCTCTTGCTCCTCTTGAGCATCTTCCACAGGGATGATCTCCCTCCTGATTAAAAAAATGGCTCATGTGGGTGCCAGACCAGCTTGTTCTGTACCTCTGCCCCTCCTACCAGTCTCAGTGTGCTTTCTTCTTAACTTCTCTAATTGTAAGACATCTATTCAGCCAGCTTTCAGGCAATTCTGAAATGATGGTTGTTTCATATTTTAGTTGTAATTTTGATATGGTTGTAGGAGGCAACACATACCTGTGTTTACCTACACTGCCATCTTGGTTCCTCTCTGTCCTGTTCTTTTTTTTTTTTTTAATTTCCTTACTCTATATTGAATAGACTCTAAACTCTTTTACCATGGCTTTGAAGGCTCTCTGTAACCCAACTCCTGCTTCACTGGTCTCAGTTTCTGTTATTTTCCACCTCACAAATAGTTAAATACTTTAGGATTCTTTTTGGCCTCTATATTAAGATTTTAACATCATTGATACTTACTATAGAAAATTACAAGGATAAAATAATCAACTCATCTCACTGACCAGATTTAACTACAAATAACAAACAAAGAGAAGCCTGGTGCACGGATTTGTGCACATTGAAAAGAAATTAATTACTAAGTGTCCAGCAGGGCAGGACTGGGCAAAATGGGCCAGGCACGCACTGAAGCCAACCTTCTGTGGTCCCTTCCCACCAGCTGCACCTGGGGTGATGCTGGGGGTGAAAAGACATCTGCAGAGTGAGCAGCGGTCTCTCCGGCAAGTGGGGTACCTCAGGCTGGCCTGGGGAGTCGGGCTGAAACAGGCAATCTGATAACTCCAAGGGGTCCTTGAATATGAGAGGGCATTCTGCAAAGTTGCTGTCACACAGCAGCTCCTGCATTGAGTGTCTACCAGTTGGTGGTCAGTGTGCATCATACCTACCGGCCAGTTGGCCAGTCACTTAACCTTTCATATATATAGGCTAGTGCAAGAATTTGCACCTTGAAAGGAACTGTGGGCTGTGCAGCTGCAGTGGGCATAGGGGTAGGTCTTGGCCCATACTTTCTGCTCCCACCCAGCCCCTCCAGCTGCGGTCCCCGGTCCCTGTCTGCTGGCCGCCCTGCTCCTGCTGCCACCACACTCACGTGGTCACAGTGCTGGCCCCGCACGCACCCACCGATGGCATAGTGTCATAGGAGCCTGTGCCAGCAGTGGGTGCAAGTGGGGCCATCACCAGCAGCAGGTGCAAGAGATGGCTGCTGGCCCCAATCACTCCTCAGGAGCAGGGGAGGTGGAGAAGCCCTGAGGGGTGATCAGGGCCAGCAGCCACTGCTGGCACCTGCTGATGGCACTGAGCGATCAGGTCGAGTTAGGCACTGGCAGGGGGGGCAAGCGGGGTCGGCTCTGGCAGCATGTGCTAGCACTGGATGAGATTACAGTGCACAGGACCGAAGAATTTTTAGTAACCACCAGAGACTTGCCCTGATGACAGCAAACAGCGCCCCACCTTGGTCTGGCGCCCCCATTCACTTGCTCCACCATCCCTCCGTGGCCAACCCCCACCATGTTCCGTGCTTTGCCATCTTCTAATGCCCACCGTGTTCCACGCATGCCCCCTAGTGGTCAGCGCACCTCAGAGTGACCGTTTGTTTGGTTGTTCCACAGTTCAGTCTATTTGCAGATTAGAGTTTTATATATATAGGCTTTTTTTTCTGGTCTTTTTCCTCTAAAAATGGAGTGAGACAGTTCCATTTTTGGAGATGTGTAGTCACTCAAACATGTTTAGAAATTAAGGTTGAGAATAAATCATTAGAATTCTTCTCAGGGCTCTATGGCTTTGTGTGTACAAACCTTTTTGCCTGGAAATCTTTTCTCCATTTGCCAACCCATTTCTTATATGTCTAATTCTGGGTAAAACATTGCCATTTCCATGAAGCCTCTGAATACACCCAGGCAGATTTTTGGGTCTTTAGTGCACTTTGTTTTTTGTCTTTATTATAGAAGACATCATGTCATTTTGTAATAATTTGAATTTTTATCTTTGATGTGAAAATTCCTTGAGGTATCTCCAGATAGGACACAAACCTGACATAGTTGTCTGAGGAAGAACTTTCAGAGACACCAGAGGTCCAGGGAAATAGAGTGTTTTAAGAAACAATGGTGAAATTTATTAAATATGTAATTTTTGTGGGTCGTAAGCTGCTGTATCTCCTCAAGTGCATATTGTAGGCAGTCAAGACATTTTTGAACGAATTAATGAATGTAGGGCGTAAAGTAAAGTCTGGTAAGTTTTCTTTTGCAAGAGCAGTTGTACATACATAGTAGCTAGTGGACACCAATTATAGCAGAGGGAATAGGAGGTTTTGAAATGGAGACCAGTGTAGACAACTATTTCTAGACCTTTGAATATAAGAGGACACAAAAGATAGGGTTAGGTAAATATCTGAATGCATCTCTCCCTGTTGGCCCCTAAAATATACTATTCTATGTGGAATGTTCTTGATGGTAAATTCCTTAGGCCACCTTTTCTCAGTATATGAATTCCTGAACGTACAGTACAGGCCCCATTCCCAAGATGGTGGTTTTTAGGTGTGCAGTGGGCACCTGGTAAATCTGATGCAATTGTTCCTACACCATACTTTGGGGAAGTGCTGCCTTAGGAAGCTCTAGGTGTGTCATTCTTTCCCATACAGATGCTGAAGTATCTTGTTCCTTTAAAACTGTCACAATTGGGTGGGGAGGTTGTTGAGTCTTCTCTGTAATTCGTCTTCACTATCCAACTCTCTCTGCAGCTGACTTTCCTGGTGGCCATTTCTAACCAGGCTCTCTTGTAAACCTTATTGTCCTCATCACTCTTCTTTATTTTTAACTTCTGTCTTCTATCTCCTTTG
The DNA here is from genome assembly GCA_004026805.1 of Lasiurus borealis. Lineage (NCBI taxonomy): Eukaryota > Metazoa > Chordata > Mammalia > Chiroptera > Vespertilionidae > Lasiurus > Lasiurus borealis. The sequence goes on along the minus strand of PVJN01002887.1, from coordinate 69,148 downwards.
GCTTCTGTTTTCTGGACAGAAATCCTGGCTTTTTTACATCACCAGCCAGTGACTGTGCCTCTGTTTTGCCGGTACGATGACCAGTCACATGAAAGCTGACATTTGTCCTTGAGCTGTTCTTGGATATTGTCCTTGTTCTCTCAGCTGTGCTTCAACACTAAGGTCTTAATTTGTCTGCTTCTGGGTTTGAGCTCTTCCATAGGCATGATGTTTTCAGAGGGCTGATCTTTGGCTTGACAATGTTTATAGGAGGAGGATGGCATTTAAAGAAATATTTTAAAACTATGTAACTTAAGAATTTTAGGAAATATTTTCTGTTACCTAATAAATTTATCTTAGTAATGATTCTCTGAAGTGTGTAATATTTTAAGAGGTTTATCAAAGTAGTCTAGTGGTTCTTGAAATAGCCTGAGAAGTATCCCTATGAAACACGTATCAGTCCATATATGGTCTTTATGCAGAAACTGCTTTTGATGCTCCATTTGTCACAGTCATGCATTTCCTTGGGAGTCTTAATGTTCCAGGTCCTTTTAGTCACAGCTTTGGAATTGATAACATTTGAGTTGCTTAGAAGTATAGTCTACATGGATTTATTACATGTTGCATCTATTAGGTAGGCCTTAAAAGGTGAACTGTTAGGCATTTCACACTTTGTGTCAGTTTTCTTGGTCTTTTGGATGCAGTTACTGATATATAAGCACAACTGTGAGCTCCTGGCAAAATTTGGCTAGCCTGAGCAAAGTTGCCAAGTGGATGACTATATACATTATTATCACTTTTCTCTGGGAAGCTAACAGAGAAAAGGGGACAACTATTTGCAGCAGGGAAAATGCAAGTACCTGGATACTCTAAGACAACTTTTTTTTTTTAATATATTTTATTGGTTTTTCTTACAGAGAGAAAGGGAGAGGGACAGAGAGTTAGAAACATCAACGAGAGAGAAACATCGATCAGCTGCCTCCTGCACACTCCCCACTGGGGGTGTGCCTGCAACCAAGGTACATGCCCTTGATCAGAATCAAACCTGGGCCCTTTGAGTCTGCAGGCCGACGCTCTATCCACTGAGCCAAACCAATTAGGGCTCTTAAGACAACTTTGAAGCACTGTCTTGGAGCAATGGAAATTGCATCCTGGAATGTAAGGTTTTGAAGATAGAGGTTTTTAAAAAATATGTTTGCTAAATGAAGGCGATTTACCAAATGAATAATTGCACACAGCTACTCACCCATAAAAGAAGAAAAGACTGTAACAGTTTAAAAACAAATAAACCCATGCTTATAGCTGTTTGTCATCTGCAGATCTCTTGGGTTACTTTATATGGTGTTATTTTTGCATGCCTGTTATCTTAATGTAAACCTTACACCCAAAATTATTCTATAGATCTTTTGATGTTACTTCATTTTATTATTATGACTCTAATAGGTCTATTAAGTTGGTGCAATTAGCCATTGCCGTATTTTTGGGTAGAGGATGTTTACATTTTCACCTCTTATAAATATACAGAGTTGGGTAAAAGTTGCTTTACAGTTGTGAATACAGAAACACAGAGTCTATTCTTATGTTATTATTTAGTAGTAGTTATATTATTTCCATACAAACAATTGTAAACCTATTTTCACCCTTGAATTCTGTACTGATTGTGTATGTGCATGTGTATTACCTTTTATATTTTTAATTATTTCCTTAGGATGAATTCCCAATAGCTAGATTGCTAATTTAGAGGGTAGAAACATATTTTCATGACTTTTGATATAGATTGTTAAATTATTTCCCCCCAAATTATACTAGTTTACAGGGCCATATCTGGTTTCTCTCAGTCTTCTGCAGTAAATTTTGTTTAAAAAAAAAACTAAACTAAACTTAACCTTACATTGCTTTCATTTCTTTTTATTTGATAACTAATAAATCTTTCTTTTCTTTTCTTTTTTTTTGTCTGTGTTTGTTTTTTTATATGGTTGGGAAAGATATTTATGCATAATTATTTGACTGGCTGCTAGTCCAGAGTAGAAAGTAGTTAAGGAATAGGATCAGTGACCTCTGGCTATAGCTGTCTTCGACAAACTGGAAAGTTAGGTTAATATAGTAAAAACTTAGATTCACAGGAAACTACTATCTCTCTATATAAAAGGCTAAGTGTCCGGTGTCCGACTAGTAGCTATGACCCATACTGACCACCAGGGGGCAGACACTCAAGGCAGGAGCACTGGCTATCCACACTAATAAAAGAGTAATATGCAAATTGACCTTACCTTCATCACACCCACCAGCCAATCAGGAGTGAGTATGCAAATTAACCCAACAAAGATGGTTCATTAGTTTGCATACACAGGCATCGAGTGGCCCGGGGCATTCTGCCCCACCTAGACACTCCAGGCTCCTGGGCAGCAAGGGAAGGCGGAAAGGTGGCTCCCACTGAAGCAAGGGTGGTGCCGGCAGCCAGAGTAAGGATGGCTCATTCATACACAAATCTTCATGCATTGGGCCTCTAGCTTAAAAATAAACAGCACTACGAACCTGGCACCAACAAACCAACACTCAGCTTCCCCAAGTGGGACACAGCCCACCACCACCCAGGAGCAACACCCCACCAAATCACAGCCATTGCTATCAAGACCCCATGGCAAAAAATGCAGCCCACAGCCCAGTCCAGCCAGGAAACGGTCGCTATGGGTAATGTCACATACCATCGCCAGGCTTCCTCTTCCTAGTAACTAGCCTCCTTGGAGTTTCTTCAGCCCACGAACCCAACTTGCTTTATAATCAGGTGAAAATATTTTACAGTTTAACCAAATGTTTGTGAAGATTTTTCCCATCTCTCATCTCATTTGATCCTCACAGAAGTCTTAGAGTAGGTAGATAGGAGACTCTGTAGAATCTTATTTTCTTTTCATTAGCAAGCCACGATCAGTGATATTAAAATAGTTCTTCTAATTTCCTTTCAATGTACACAAGTCTGTGTACCAGAACATTAGTGTATATATAGTAGTTTAGATTATTCTGCTTAATATACAAACTATTGCTTAATATATATATATTTGTATATACATTTTTAAGGACTCTATTAAGACTTAAGACTCTTTTAGGTTTCTTATGGCCCTCCCCCACTCACCTTTTTGGAGTCTAATATGTAGGAATAGAAATTGTGGGGAATTAAACTAAATGTTTTATTAACTCCGTGCATAAAAGTTGATTTTTTTAAAAAAAGGAAAAAAAATGGAATCAGAACCTTGTACAGGATATTGGTCATCTCCTGAGGAAAAATAAAGACCATTAAAAATTGTAAGAGAATGTTGCATTCTAGATATGTCTGTTTGACCCCGTAGAAACCATAGGCAATAATAGAGATACATATTTCACAGGATAAAGAAAGTTAATATCTTTTATAGTATTAGGGAATACTAAACACTGTTAGTCTTTTTTAAGTATTGTTAAGTATATGTGAAAGGAAGAAAAGAACAGATTCTGGAGATTTGTTATGAAAGTTATTTTAGTTAATGTAGGTAAAAGATGAGGGAGAAAAGATAAAATGGAGTGTGGAGAAAAAATGGTTGAGATACTATGTTAAGGTGGATAGAAATTATTTATTTTTAATGTATTTATTTTTACAATATAATGTATATTTTATATTTCAGATGAATTTACAACTGATTTTCTGGATTGGACTGATCAGTTCAGTTTGCTATGTGTTTGGCCAAGCAGGTAAATAAAAAACTATATTTGTGTTTTCATTTCAGTATCTTGTATGGCTTTTTGACCAGTTAAATTCAAGGGAGACCTAAGTCAGATCCTATTGATCCATTGGAAAGCCCTACAATATCTCACTCAGAGTAAAGGGTAAGGTTTATACTATGGCCCGAAAGGCCCCTCACCTTTGCCACCCAGAAATATGGTAGGCAGGTCTTTAAGTGAAATCTGAAATGATAGGATATTAGAGGCCAAGTGCACAGATTTGTGTGCCAGTGGGGTCCCTTGGCCTGGCCTGCACCCTCACGCAATTCGGAACCGCTCAGGGGATGTCAGATAGTTGGTTTCAGACCGATCCCTGGAGGGCCAATACAGACAGGCGGGAACCTGAGCCTTGCAGGCCCGATCCAGGCAGGAGGGAGCTCAATCCTGTGCATTGTGCATCTGTTTCCTGGAGGTCAGTGAGCATCATAGCGACAGGTTGACCAGTCACTTAAGCTTTGATATATAGAAACTAGAGACCCAGTGCATAAAATTTGTGTACGGGGAGGGGTTGTCCCTCAGCCCAGCCTGCACCCTCTCCAATTTGGGAACCCTCAGAGAATGTTTGATTGCCGGTTTAGGCCTGATACCTGTGGGATTGGGCCTAAACCAGCAGTCAGATATTCCTCTTACAATCTGGGACTACTGGTCCCTAACTGTGTCACCTGCCTGATTGCCCCTAAGTACCCTCCCATGATCTCCTTCTAACCTCTCCGCTGCAGGCCTGATTGATGTCTAACTGCTCCCCTGCCAACCTGATTGCCCCAACTACCCTGCTCCGCTGGCCCAGTGGCTCCCAACTGCTTTCTCCTGCTGGCCAGATTGCCCACAACTGCCCTCCCCTGCAGTTTTGGTCCTCCCAACTGCCCTCCCCTGCAGGCCTGGTTGCCCCCAACTGCCCTCCCCTGCTGGCCAATTTTCTGTGGCCATCTTGTGGCGATGCCACCTCGCTTTTATTATACAGTATAATACACTGTGGGGAGGCACTGCTTGCCAATACTGTTAGTGCACCAAGGAATGCAGAAGGCCGTTGGACCTTGGGCGTTAGCAGGGCTGACACTAAGCACTTTGTCAGTTGATGTAGTGGTGGCTCAAGGCAATTCCCTAAGTTGAATAATCCTTTTATTGTTTACCAAACTTTACCTTTTATCTGCCTGTATGCATTGCTAACGGGAAAATGTGTAATCAAGTAAATAGCAGACCAAGCCAGAAGTCAGTGTGTCTCTTCAAGAAAGAGACTCCCATCTGGCTGGCACCCAATGACTTCTAAATTCATATTTCTTGTATAGCATTTTCATATGTGCATCAGCCCCTCCTTCAGATCCTGAACCTTGCCATGAGGGTTTCGGCAATACACTACAGAAAAATCTTTTGAGAATGTAATAGAGTGTTTGAGCATAGGTAAAGCAATGACATGTAATATATTTAGAAGAAAGAAATAAAAATGTAGAATGGTAGATTATGAACTAGCTATTATGATCTATAAAACTGAAACCAGGAACAATTGACTAGATGTTCCTATTCTTTTATCAACAAGTCTTAAAAAATGTTGGCATTGTTAGTAGAAACAAGTCTTGAAAAATGTTGGCATTGTTAGTAGAGAAATGGAAAATAAAGCCAAAAATGTATTTAATCCTCTTAGAAACCATGGTGCTTCCACATCTGAAATAATAGAATGTCTGTTCTCTAGTTCTAAAAACACTGTAGAACAATTATTTTATCTTAGGATAGGAAGGATTTACAACACAGAAAACTGAGGAAAGAAATTTGATAATTTTGAAAAGCATAAAACCAACAACATAATAAATCCCAAATTATCTATGTGTAAAAACATTGTCAACAATAAGAAAATAAAAAAGGGTTTATTTTCTTATCATGTATAGAGATCCAATAAAAACATATGAGCATAATAGAAAAATTTGCAAAAGATAAGAAAATTTACAAATGATATGGTCAGTAAAAATATTAAAAAAATAAGAGACAACTGAATTGATATTTTAATTTATCCTATTGAGTAAAAAAATTACATTAATTAGTAATGTTGAAATATTTACATTAATTACTTAGTGCATTAATTAAATACCAGTTAATGAAATGTTATTAGTATATTGGTTTTGAGAATATTAATTCTTGGTAGAAATTAGTGTGTATCAAGAATTTTAAAGCTATTAATAGTTTTTAACTTAGTATTTTTTAAAAATCTATGATAAAAAAACAGTTTTGTGGGTGCATCTCTGTGTATGTATGTGTACATATGTGTTTCAGGGGTTTCTGTGTGCATGTGAGCAAGCATGTGTGAACACAAGTTTGTTCACAAATAGGGTGTGATATAATGAAATAGCAATTATTAAAAGCCACCATTTTGAAGAATTTATAATGATACTCAGGCTAAAGTATAAGAAGTAGTACACAAAATGTATGTCCTTAATTTCATTTATATAATGTACATATATTATGCACTCTTGATATTTTTTATCTATTTATATGAAAAAAGACTAGAAGGATATATTTAATAGTAGTACTATCTTATGAGCACATTGTGTATCGTTTTTAGGTTTTTCTTTATGTTTTTATGTATTTTTCAAGTAATGAGCGTTATCTAAAAGACACATTGGAGACAGTCCATGAAAGGCATGTGATATTTAGATTAAAGAATTGTAAAACATACTTTGGACACAAATCCCACAAAAATCATGGGATTTTTGGCATGGATGAATATGAACTTTTCAAATTTTTAACACTAGAGGCCTGATACATGAAATTCGTGCATGGGGGGAGGGGTGTCCCTAAACCAAGCCTGCACCCTCTCTAATTTGGGATCTTTTGAGGGATGTCCAACTGCTGATCCCACATCCCTCCCACAATCCAGGACTGGTGGCTCCCAATCATTCCCCTACTTGCCTGCCTGATGGCGCCTAAGTGCTTCTGCCTGCCATCCTAATTATCCCCTAACCACTCCTCTGCCAGCCTGATTGACGTATAACTGCTCCCCTGCCAGCCTGATTGCCCCTAACTGTGCTCCCCTGCTGCCAACCCGGTTGCCTCTAACTGCTGTCCCCTCCTGGCCTGGTTTCCCCCAACTGCCCTCCTCTTCAGGCCTGACACCCCCCAACTGCCCTCCCCTGCTGGCCTCATCACCCACAACTGCCCTCCCCTGCTGACCATCTTGTGACGCCCATCTTGTGTCCACATGGAGGTGGCCACCTTGTGTGTTGAAGTGATGGTCAATTTGCATATTACCGCTTTAGTATATAGGGATAATAAAAATGAAGGGAAACTTGCTCTGGATGCTTATAGGGTAATGCAATATGATTTAAATGAAGTATGCTTTGCCCATTTGTAAGAAAACTGACAATTATGACCATTCAACCTGATAGATCTGGAATTATCCCTTTGACAAAAAGGATAAATGTGCACATTGTCGGTGATTTTTAGGTTTTTCTTTATGTATTTTTAATAATTGTCCATAGTCCTTGCTATACAAGACAAGAAAAACTGTTCTTTTATGACTTTGGGTTAAGGTAATCCAGAATCACTACTCTTTGGGTCCTCTTTAGGGCAGGTCGAGATCATAGTATTCATATTTAATGCTCATATATATAATTCATTATTGTGATCCTGATTTTTTATTATTTTCTCTCTTGACACATGAAATAAAGTGGTCTGTTCTTTTTTTCACTGACAGATGAAAATAGATGTTTAAAAGCAAATGCCAAATCATGTGGAGAATGTATACAAGCAGGGCCAAATTGTGGATGGTGTACAAATTCAGTAAGTAAGACAGCACAAATTCTTTCCTTTTATTCTCTAGTCATGTAGTATTATTGCACACAACTGTATCCTTGGAAGAGCTCGATGTGAATTTTCATTTAAATCAATGTTTATTGATGGGAGAGGTGTAAATTAACAATTCTAAGTATATTTGAGTTAAACTAATATGGAATTGAGTTATATCTGAATTGATTTGCCAACTATTGAAGTTAGGGTTTAAATTTTATTCACTTTTGTCATCTCTACATATTGCTTAATATGGAACCTTCCACAATAGCTTAGTGAATGAACAGACAAACCAATGAATGAATTAATGGATTAGAACAGGAATTGAAGGAAAGTCATTTTGAAGATATATAATTTATTCAGAGTGAATATCAGAAGGCCAAAACTTATTGTTTTTATTCAGTCATTTGACCTCCACATTTCAAGTACTCGTTTTATAGATATAACTGGTCAAATTTGGTTTGACCATCTGAAAGAAAAAAATGAAAGATTTTTGTTTTGTTACTTCAAAATTTTTCTATTGGTTACTTTCTCTTTTCCTAAAAATAGTGTTCTAGAATTAAATTGGAGATAAGGGAGGAAATAGGGAGTGCTGAACTTAATTGTAGTTTCACTTAAAATGTTCTAAATGAGTGATAACTATTATTATCAATAGTATCTATTTTGTTAGGGTTACTAGAGGCCCTGGTGTATGAAATTCAGCACTGGTATTTGGACATCCCTCTCACAATCTGGGATCACTGGCTCCTAACTGCTTATCTGACTGCCTGCCTGATCACCCCTAACTGCCTCTGCTTGCCTGCCTGATCAACCCCAAGTGCCCCCCTACAGGCCTGATTACCCCTAACTACCTCCCTCCCCCCCGCCAGCCTGATTGCCTCCAAATGCCCCCCCCCCCCTCTCCCCCCAGGTCGGCCTGGTCGCCCCTGCCAACCTAGTCATACACACATTCTGCTGTTCGGTAGTTTGGTTGTCCCTCACTGGCTCCCCTGCTGACCTGATTTGCCCCACGCAGCCTGCTGTTCTGTCATTTGGTCACACCTTACTGCCTCCCTGCCAGCCTAGTCACCCATGCAGCCTGCTGTTCAGTCATTGCATGAGGGTGTCCTGGCTAATTTGCATATTACCCTTTTACTAGTAGGGATTATTAGTATAGATAGTTTGTCTGGAGTTGACAGTTATCCTATCCTAACAATTGAAGTAGTTTAGCCTTTGATCTTTGTAGCATAATTCTTGTTATTGAGGCTATTTTAGAATATGTTGAATGACATTTTACTTACAAGTTATGATTTCCAAATTGGCTAATATTTAGAAAGTAATGTACTAGATAGTAATTTATGTTTGATAATATATAAAAACACTGCAATTTTGAACCATCTGATCCATGGCATGTTTTTTTCCCCTCAGTTGTTTTTCTAATTATTTAAATGTTCTCATTTAGGCTTATGTTTACCTTTAAAAACAACTGATTAAAACCACTGTTTTTATTTTTTGTATTTAAGTGTTCTAACTATATACAACACCATAAATTGGTAGATCATAAAATACCATATCAAAGTAAGCAATAAGTGACTCCAAATGAAAGGCATTCTTTCATTTTCCCAATGTTAAGATTTAAAATTTTTTTTACTTACTAAATATATAATTTTTAGGGATATATGTCAAGTGTCTATTATAATAATTGAGTTAATTGTATGTACATTTTTAAAAATCATACACACATATACTCACATTGTTCCCCCCCCCTCACATTTCATGAAATCATATTATTCAAAATCTTTTATATACATCTTAAAAGCAGTGTTTTTGTTTTTACTAAGGTACTTTGGTCATCTGATACAATTTTTGTTGATGTATAACACATCCTAAAATCATGTTGCTACTGGAAATTTTACCACAAGCCACAAGTACCATTTATGTACCATTATGATCTTTTCTATTTTTACAATTTACCCTGTGGAAATATATTCATAACCCTTGTCATATAATCACTGTATTGTTTACTATAATATTCAATACTCAAAATTGTTTTAAACCTCCAAGAATACTAAATTTTTGCTAAATTTCTTCTTTTTATTTAAAAATGACATCATTAATCAAGAGGCTTTTAGGATAACATGTTTTCTACAATATATTGTTCAAGGTTATTGTGGAGAATGCTATATAATATGAGAGGCTTCTAAGGAATTTTCTTAAAAGAAAAATATTTGCTATTTGTTTCTATATACATTATTAGTGGATGTTAACCATGCTGAGTTAGTGATTTCACTAAATGAATTTTTTATTAGATACTCTGAATTTGAAGATGGCATAGTTAAAATGTACACTTAGATCAGTCCTAAGTATTATTAAAATAATATATTACTAACAATATATTATTAAAAACAGAATTACTTTCCAAGGAAACATTCTACAGAATAAAAGCCTAATATGCTAAGTGTCCATTGGTCCGGTCAGCTGTTCAATCAAAGTATAATATGCTAATGATATGCTAAGGCCACTCAACCACTTGCTATGATGTGCACTGACCACCAGGGGCAGACGCTCCAACTGGTAGGTTACCTTGCTGCTGGGGTCCGGCCAATCAGGACTGAGCGAAATGGGCTAGACATGCCCAGGAGTCCTCCTAATATTTTTCCTTGACTGGCCAAATTTCCTCCCGCATTTCTCTCTGACCCCATAAGAGATGTCAGAGGGCAGATTTCAGCTGGATCCTGCAGGCCAGGCTGGGAGACTCCACTGGTGCACAAATTCATGCACCAGGCCTATAGTTTTGTTTATAAGTAAGTGCACTTACTGTGGATTGGATGAAGGAAGCACTTTGTTCAAAAATTAGAAATTAAGTACTTTTGATATGTCACTTGATTTGTGCAATTTAATTGTGTATTTGCAGTTAAGTGAATGATTTGACCATTATACTTTTTATTTACACCTCTATTTTATTAAATGTCACTTAGACATTTTTACAAGAAGGAATGCCTACTTCTGCACGATGTGATGATTTAGAAGCCTTAAAAAAGAAGGGTTGTCATCCAGATGATATAGAAAATCCCAGAGGTTCCAAAGATATAAAGAAAAATAAAAATGTAACCAATCGTAGCAAAGGAACTGCAGAGAAGCTCAAACCAGAAGATATCACGCAGATCCAACCACAGCAATTGGTTTTGCAATTACGATCAGGTAAGACATCTAATTCTGTGATATCTTTGTTTCTATTTGAGTTTTTCACAACAACTTTATATAATCCTCATCAATTTCTGTTGAGGGTTCATTTTCATATGTGGACTGGCTCTCAAGTAGAAAGTGGAATACATTTTAGACATGTTTTTCCAGACATAACAATTTGTAATACATAAATTAAATAATAAATATTGCCTAATGTTCAAAGTAAATTGTTAAATATTAAGAAAGTAATAGATTGAATGGGTTTTAAAAATAAAAGTGTTCATATATGTAGATATTTTAGCCTATATTTTCCTTTGTATATGTTTAGTATTGTTAATTTATTAAGATTTTTATTAGAGTCTGTAGCAATCTGTATCTCAGCAATAAAACACAAGCCCTCTTCCTGCTCATTCCAAGGTCCATCCTCTTTCTCTCAAAAGAGTGGTGCACGTTACTTTTGTCCCTGATTTCCACTTCATCTACTCTTCAACCTGGGGCAGTCAGGCTTCTTCCTCTTAGCCTGTTCTGGCAAAGCTCTACCATTACCTTGAACCACCAAGTCTATGTACCCTTATTGAGGAGGTGGGGGAGGGGGGACTTTTTATTTTTAACCTTTCTGTACCAAGTGATGCCCTTGAGCCTTTTGAAATGCTCTTTCTCTTGAATTCTATGGTATCACTCCTAATTTTTCTTAATACTGCTCTCTAAACACATTGGTTTTTTTTTTTTTAGAGAGTGGAAGAGAGGGGAGAGAAAGAAAGAGAAACATTAATGTGAAAGAAACACATTGGTTGGTTGCCTCCCATATGTGCCTTGACCAGGGCCAGGATTTGAGCCTGCAACCTCAGTATGGGGCCTTGATCAGAATCAAACCCAATACCCTTCAGTCTGTAGGTTGATGCTCTATCCACTGAACCAAACTGGCTAGGACTATAAGTTAAAATTTTTATGATTTTTTTTTCCCCACCCAAACCTTCTCTTATGTATTTTCTAAGTGAATTATACCTAACACCTCTTACTCATCTCTCTTCTCGTTCCTCATTGTTTCTATTCAGACATTTACTATCTTAGATTTTTGCTGTAGTTTCTTAACATGTTTCTTTGTCTCTGTAAGTAATTTTGAAAACTTTTTATCAGGTTTTCTAAAGTAAAAAAAAACAGATTATGTTATTTGCATATAGTAGGTTCCCATTAAACAGAGAACAGTCTTGGTTTACAACTTCAAACTCCAAATAGTCGGCTATACCCTATAATGTGCCCTTTTCACCCACCCTAGTTTCATTTGTTTTTCCATCTAGTTATAAATTAACCATTTTTGTCTGTTTTACCCACTATGGATTTGGGATGTTGTCTTTTTCATCTTTTATCCCCAGGCTCTGGCATTTTAAGTATTTGAATGAAATTGAATACACACTCATTGTATTATATATAGAATTTTGTGAAAAATATAGCAATAATATATTTCATTTTATGGTGTTTACCTTGCAAATACAGTCTGTTTGGTTTTCCTCATTGCTTTTTGTTGTTAACAAGCTAATATCATTTTCTAATATCTGTTTAATTAGGGGAGCCTCAAACATTTGCATTAAAATTCAAGAGAGCTGAAGACTATCCCATTGATCTCTACTACCTAATGGACCTTTCTTACTCTATGAAAGATGACTTGGAGAATGTAAAAAGTCTTGGAACAGATCTGATGAATGAAATGAAGAGGATTACTTCAGACTTCCGAATAGGTGAGAATATTGAAAAAATAATTTTCCTTTGTATAAATCTTGGCAGTTTTGTTATTCACCACATATTTATGAGATAAATAAGGTCAGGTTTTAGCCTTTTCTTTCAGAGAGGATTGATAATTTTTGTCACACATCTAATAATTTTTCTGTTTCTTTATTCCTCTGTTATGTATACCACCATGTTATTTGACACATTATAGTTGTACCTCATATCCACTGGGTATTGGTTCTAGGATCCATGCTAATACCAAAATCCAAAGATGCTCAAGTCCCTTTATAAAGAACTAGAGGCTCGGTGCACGAAACTGTGCACAGATGGGGTCTAGTAGCCTGGCCAGCAATCGGGGCCACTCGGGTTTACTTGCTCAGTCCTGATTGAGGCCAGCTGGCTGGAGGAGAGGCCATGGGAGGTTGGCTAGCTGGGGGTGGGAGGGACCTCAGGAAGTTCTGATTGGGAGGGGCCATGGAGGTTGGCCAGCCGGGGAAGGGCTGTGAAGGTTGGTTCTGGGACTGCACTGACTAATAAGGGGGCAGCTTCTGCATTGAGCATCATCTGCCCCCTGGTGGTCAGTGCACATCATAACAACTGGTTGGCCAGTTATTCTGATTGTCCAGTCATTGCAGTCGTTCAGTCCTAATGGTCGTTTAGGCTTTTATATATATAGATAGTATTTTCATTTAGGCAACAGCATGAACTGCCTACTCATCACCTTATTCACATGGATTCATCATAGTGATTGGTGCTTGGCAAATTCAAATGTTTGCTTTTTATAATGTTCTGAGGTTTTTAAAAATATTTTTGATCTGCAGTTGGTTGAATCTGCGGATGCAAAACCCACTGATGTGGATGGATAATGAAATGCATGCTTGTGTTCAGGAATTTAGTCACTCATTTGTTGATTTATTTTATAAACATGTTGAGTATTCAGGTTCTATTTCATTACTAATTAATATGATTGCACCAGCCAGTACAGCCTATTCTCTCTTGAGACCTGGATTTTTCATATTATAATGATCTCCTTTGAAAACTTATTATTAAAATCTTATTTTTTTGTAAGGATAAAGGTTGACTTACATGTAACATTCTTGATTTTATTTTTAATGCAAATTTATCTATTCATCTATTCATCCTTTTCTCCTTATGCATTTTTCCTGCACAGGGTTTGGCTCATTTGTGGAGAAAACTGTGATGCCTTACATTAGTACAACACCAGCTAAGCTAAAGAACCCTTGCACAAGTGAACAGAACTGCACTAGCCCATTTAGCTACAAAAATGTGCTCAGTCTTACTGATAAAGGGGGAGTATTTAATGATCTTGTTGGTAAACAGCGCATATCTGGAAATTTGGATTCTCCAGAAGGTGGTTTTGATGCAATCATGCAAGTTGCAGTTTGTGGGGTAAGTGCATTCATTTTCTACAAAGGCATATTATTTGTATGAATTTTAGTGTGATTTTACTATCAGTTAATGGAAAAAAATTATCTTTATTACCATATCATAGTTAGTTATTCCAGAGAAGTACAAAATTTAGTCCCTTAAATTCCCTCCATCCATAAGTGTTTTATACAAGCAGATATAATTATGTCTCTATTTGCGCTAGGCACTTACTTCATTTATACAGGGTTTTAAAAGATCCAGTATGCTTATTTGAAACAGTTGGGCACTTCAGCTGGTGGTGTAGTTTTTAGAAGAGACCCAAGTATCCTGATTTTCTGGCTTTGTGCCAGAAATGGAATTGAGGTAATCTGAGTTATCAGGGTAGCATTAAAAGTGCTCAAATTGAGCAGTGTCTCAAGTGTCATTTTCCTTTGATCAGCTTTCTTCTGCTTATCATCTTTAAAATATGCCTTTTCCTAGTTAGTTTGTTAGAGTGTTTCTCATGCACCAAAAGGTCTCAGTTCAATTCTCTGTTAGGGCACCTAACCAGCTTTCAGGTTCTATCTTTAGTTGGAGCATGTATGGGAGGTAACCAATTGATGTTTCTCTCTCACACTGATCTTTCTCCTTATTTGTAAACTGAGAATATAATATTTTGAAAAGACATAATATTTGTAATTTTTAAAAAATATATTTTTATTTCAGAGAGTAAGGGAAAGAGAGAGAGAAACATCAGTGATGAGAGAGAATTATTGATTGGCTGCCCCCCTGCATGCCCTCTATTGGGGATCAAGACCAAAACCCAGGCAAGTTCCCCTGACTACAGTTGAATCCCAGACCCTTCAGTCTGCAGGCCAGCACTCTAGCCACTGAGCCAAACTGACTAGGGCTGTCATTTTAATTATAAAATTTATAAAATTTTCAGTAGTAGCATTAGACCAGTGACTAGAATTTTATGATCCATTTACTAGCTGAAGATTTTGGGATGACCTTAGAGTGAGGTAGTTGAAGCTGAAATTAAGAAACATTATGAGGTAGATAATGTATAATATAATAGTAATATACTTTACAGAGTGATCCCTGATATTTCAAGTATCCACCTAGTTCCATACATAGTTGTTACATATCCCCTATATTGACTATATCCCCTATGCTGTAATTTACTTATCATTGACTGTTCTGTAACTACCAATTTATACTTCTTAATCTTTTTACCTTTTCCACCAATCCCCCAACTTTCTTCTCTTTTGTCAACCATCAGTATATCTCTGTATCTATGAGTCTGTTTCTATTTTGCTTATTTGTATATTTTCTTCTTTAGATTCCACATGATAGTAAAATCATATGGTATTTGTCTTTCTTTGTCTGACTTACTTAATTTACTATAATATCCTCTAAGTCCATTCATGAGATTTCATTCTTTTTTTATGTCCCAGTAGTATTTCCATTGTGTGCACCCACAACTTTTTGTCCACTTGTCTATTGATGGGCACTTAGGTAATATTGGTCTTAAGTACCTACTATTGTATATTTTCTCCCCCCCTTTTTTTTCTTGTAGTACTCCTATTCCCTAGAAGTCCCTCCTTGATTCCAGATGTTTCTTAATGATTACTTTTCAAACAATTTTTGCCAGAATGCTAATGATATCTAAGATAATAATATAATATAACACCATGGTATAGTGATTAAGAGAGCAGTCTTTAGACTCTTAGAATATAAATTCAAATTTTTCCATCACTCAGGCAATTTACTTAGCCATTCTAAAGTGTTGTTTCCTTTTCCTTAAGAAAGGATGATAATAATAGATATACCTCATTGGGCATATTATGAAATTTAAATATAATAATCCATCTAAAGTGCCACTTAGCACTCAGCAGTTATTAACTAATATATTATTGTTACTTTTGACTTCTTTCTGGGTAGTTGCAATTTAAAGGTAGCCTGCTTTTAAAGGGAAAGAAAGAGTAATCTAGGTAGTGCCTTGCCTGACAACACCTCTTTTCTCTTCAGCCATTCATTTGTGATCCTGTTAGCAGCTCACTGGTGAGAGAGGGCATTCTCTGGGCTACGTGACTGTGCCTCAACTTGTGGGATTAAAGCAAGCCATAAGATCCATGGCCACTACTGTCTTTCTGATTGTTATACTGAGAGTAACTGTTCATTCACTCTAGATGCAAAAGAGACATATATTCTACTGAATTGTCAGCATAAATAAATTTAATTTCTGCCTTCAAGGAATTTATAGTCTTATGAGGACATAAACAGATGTATTGAGTAAATTTAGACAAACATAATTACAAAATCACTGAGAGAGAAAGATTTTATGACTACATAAATTCTTTGTTGAATAAAGTGGAGAATACAATAAATGAACAAGTAAACAATACTGATGATGTGTCACAATGATGGAATTAAGCAGGGCAAGTTTTTGGAGAAGATTATTTTTCCCGTGCTTAAAAAAGAAAGGCCTAATATGGAGGGCCTATAAAGAAGGAATATGTTGTATTAGATAGATCAAGGATGGAGGATGGAAAGGGAACAAGACAGCATCAGAAAGGTAAAGACATGGCTGAGCCCAACCAGCAGGGCTCAGTAAGCATTGATCTATAAACCAGGAGGTCATGGTTTGATTCCCATCAGGGCACATGCCCAGCTTGTGGGCTCAATCCCCAGTGGGGGAAGGAAAGGGAGTGATGCAGGAGGCAGTCAGTCAATGTTTCTCTCATCATTGATGTTTCCATTTTGCTCCCCCTCTCTCTTCCTCTCTGAAATAAATAAATATATATTTATTAAAGCATGGGCTGAGACATTTTTATTTACCTAGCAAATACATGATGTGAAGCATGTACTGTGTGCTAACCACTGTGTAGCTGCTGCAGTGGAGAAGATAAGCAAAACCATATGTGCTCCCTGTTACACATAGAATTAGTTTGCTTTACCTCCTCATGGGAGTAAGACATTGATTTTAAAAGATACAGTTTTTAAAACAACTGAGATAAATGGGCAACCAGGCAAGATACAGTTTTACAGTGTAATAGAGGAGCTTTATTCAATGGGTTCTATGTATTCATCTCAAGAAATAGTGGCCTGGTGCATGAAATTCATGCACATTAAAAGGGGATTAATTAGAGGAAATATTTTAATATTGCTATTTACCCTTTATAATAGAAGTGCCAGAGATAAAAGAAAATTAGTAAAATGTATATGAAAATCATTCTGTCAGAGTCGGGCATGCCATAGGACCCAGAGTCCAGCTGGCCCCACCTCCATTGGGCTAGATCCAAACCCAGTGCTGGGGCAAAGGGCACAACATGAGGACCCCTGTCAAGCCCCGCTGGGTGGGAGGTACAGCCTCAGGTTTCCTGCTCCAGCCTAGCGTCAAGCAGCCTCAGGTTCCTGCTGTTGGCTCCTTAAGGCACGTTACGGGAACTTGGCCTCCGCTGTGGGTGCAGCCATCTTGTGTTAACAGGATCCCTGCCACTGCTGTGAGCATATTCATCTTGTTTTATGGAATTCTTGCCTCCCCTTTGGGCGCAGCCATTTTGCAGTGTGATGGTCAGTTTGCATATTCCCTCTTTATTAGATAGAATAGTTTTAGCTTTGTGCAGAGAGAAGGTAAAGAAAATACAGAATAAGGTTAAAAATACAATGGCAGCATATATGAATTGTGAGTAGTATTTTAAATTTTAATCCTTTTCTTTTTAAGTCATTGATTGGCTGGAGAAATGTTACACGGTTGCTGGTATTTTCTACGGATGCTGGGTTTCACTTTGCTGGAGACGGGAAACTTGGTGGCATTGTTTTACCAAATGATGGACAGTGTCACCTGGAAAATGATATGTACACAATGAGCCATTATTATGTAAGTGCTTGATTCCTTACACATTGAGTGGGATCATGTTGATTTTAGTGTTTAATACTAAGAGATGTGTGGGTGACAGGCTAGTGGGTTTTTCAGAATATTAACATAAGAAACATTCAAACCTGTGAAGAATTTTTGTGTGTTTATTTGGGCCAAACTGTCAACAATTGTTAGGAAGCAAAGTCTCAACAAATTGAGATAATGCTCTGGAGAATGGCAGTTTTGTGCCTTATTTTATGCATTACAATCAAAAGAGGAGACTTTAAGTAGGTTACATGAAATCCATTGGTGATAGATTAGGGAAGTGGGAGAAAGCAAAGCAGGAAACCTCTGGGATAGGATAAAAAGTAAAATGATACACACACACTTCTTTTACTTAGGTGGACATAGGATAGTTAATAGTCAACAATTAATGCAATAACATTGAGGGGATTTGTGATCTCCACAGAGCAGTACCTGTGTTTTGAGGGGTCCAGAAAAAGGAAAATTACTATGACATTTCAAAGATATGTTATATATCAGTTCCTCATGTTGTGGTGACCCCCAACCATACTTCATAACTGTAATTTTGCTATTGTTATGAATTATAATGTAAATACCTTTGTTTTCCGATTGTCTTAGGTGACCCCTGTGAAAGTGTCATTCGATCCCCAAAGGGGTAGTGACCCACAGGTTGAGAACCACTGTTATAGATGAAAAAAGACAATAGGCTCAGTTAAGATAAAGATAGAGCTTTGTCAGGGTAGATACCACCTAGGACATTACTACCCACCATTAAAACTGCTTTTAGTTAAAAACTTTAATTTCAGACCATCCTAGGTGGTTACTTTAGATCTCTGAGTTTGTAAGGCCACCATGTAGGCCTCCCCTAAGCTTGTCAGGTTTACTATGTGGCCTCTTTTTGTCCATAAGGGTTTGAATTTTGTTATTTTGGTAAGTAAAGGTCCTGACCTAATACACAGGACAGCTAGTATTGCTGTTTCTATAGATGTGGCTTTGTGCTTGCTTCCTTGTACTTAGAGAAGAGCCTCAGTAAGGTGAAGGGAGCTACTTAGACATATTTACTTCATGCCTGGACAATGGCAGCTTCTCTTTTCACTTGTATGCATTATTTATTAGCAAAGTTGATATTTATAAACAAATAATATAGTCTTAATATTCCTTATTTATATGTGAGTTTTACAAATAGGCACCCTGCTTCTATTAAAAATAAATATTGGCCAATTATTTAAACCTTGGTGAATCTTGATCTTTCTTAAGTGACAGATAATACAATCTTTAATTACCGGGAATTCCTTAATTTATTTGTTCTGACATTTAATATACATAGATAATATTGCTTTATAAAACCTTTTTATTATGGAAATTTTGACTCACATAAATAGAAAAGAGTAAAAACACATATCATCCACTTTAGCACACTGTTTGTGTTATTTCAAGCAGTCTTCTGTGAGTAATCCAGTTATATATGCAATTTGATTTTTAAAAATGACTTAAAAATATATTGATTGGATGTAATTACATATTAAATTTTATTACTTCTTAGGATTATCCTTCCATTGCTCACCTTGTCCAGAAATTAAGTGAAAATAACATTCAGACGATTTTTGCAGTTACTGAAGAATTTCAGCCTGTTTACAAGGTAAATATATATGTAAGATAAAAAGAACATCAATGTGGACATGACCACAAAACATTTCCCCAATAGTTTTTTTTTTTTTTTTCCCATGCTATGTTGATATCATAGCATTCAGCCTACTGGGAACATTTAAAAAAAAAAAAAAAGAACATCAAACTTCTAGACCGTATTATTTAGGCACTGGTATTTAAAATTAAGTATTTAGTAGTTACTGACTCATTGAATTTTATATTTGCATTTTATATGCTTATCTTTTAATTGCAGGAACTGAAAAATTTGATCCCTAAGTCAGCAGTAGGAACATTATCTGCAAATTCCAGCAATGTAATTCAGTTGATCATCGATGCATACAATGTGAGTACATTTTAAATACGATCTTTTTGGACAGTTCTCTGTTGAGAGGACTGTGCTCAAAGAAATAAAACTCCCCTTCATACACAATAATAGCAAAACCCAGAGGACAACATAAAATTCAAATTCTGTATATCTGGAAGAAAATTTCACATTCTTTTAAAAAAGTATTATCTGCCCTGACCGGTTTGGCTCAGTGGATAGAGCGTTGGCCTGTGGGCTGAAAGGGCTCAGGTTCCATTCCAGTCAAGGGCATGTACCTTGGTTGCGGGCACATCTATACTCCAGTAGGAAGTGTGCAAGAGGCAGCGGATTGATGTTTCTCTCACATCGCTGTTTCTAGCTCTCTATCCATCTCCCTTCCTCTCTAAAAAATCAATAAAATGTATTTTTTTAAAAAGTATTATTCTATATAATAAAGAGGTAATATGTAAATTGACCATGACTCCAACACACAAGATGGCCATCTCCAAGTGGTCAAAGATGGCCGCCCCCATGTAGACATAAGATGGCCGTCATAAGATGGCTGGCAGGGGAGGTCAGTTGTGGGCAATCAGGCCAGCAGGAGAGGGCAGTTGGAGGAGATCAGGCAGGCAGGGGAGGGCAGTTGGGAATAGGCCGGCAGGTGAGAAAAGTTGGGGGTGGACCCAGGCCAGCGGGGAGGACAGTTGGGAGGGACCAGGCCTGCAGGGGAGGGAAATTGGAGACGACCAGGCTGGCAGGGGAGGGCAGTTAGGATTGACCAGGCCAGCAGGGGAGACAGTTAGGAAATGATCAGGCTGGCAGGCAGAAGCCCTTAGGAGCAATCAGGCAGGCAGGCAGGTAAGTGGTTGGGAGCCAGTAGACCTAGATTGTGAGAGGGATGTCCAGCTGCCTGTTTAGGCCTGATCCCATCCAACACACAAGATGGCCACTCCCAGATGGACACCAGATTACTACCACAAGGTGGTTGGCAGTTATAGGCAATCAGACTAGCAGGGTAAGGCAGGGACCAGGTCTGAAAAGGAGTGTAGTTGGGGGTGTCCAGGCCAGCAGGAAGGGCAGTTAAGGGTGACTGGGCCAGCAGGGGAGGGCAGTTTGGGACGACTGGGCTGGCAGCAGTGGGCTGTTAGAGCTTACCAGGCCAGCAGGGGAGGGCAGTTTGGGGTGACTGGGCTGGCAGCGGTGGGCTGTTAGGGCTTACTGGGCTAGCAGGGGAGGGCAGTTCTTGGCAATTGGGCTAGCAGGGGAACAATTAGGCATCGATCAGGCTGGCAGAGGAGTGGTTAGGAATGATCAGGCTGGCAGGCAGAAGTGGTTAGCGGCAATCAGGCTTGCAGGCAGGCAAGCGTTTGGAAACCAGCAGTCTTGGATTATGAGAGGCATGTCTGACTGCCGGTTTAGGCTTGATTCCACAGGGATCGGGCCTAAACTGGCAGTTAGACATCCCCCAAGGGGTCCCAGATTGGAGAGGTTGCAGGCTGGGCTAGTGCATGAATTTTGTGCACCAGGCCTCTAGTTCTATATAATAAAAGGCTAATATGCAGATAGACTGAACGGCAGGCATAACAGCCAGTCACTATGCTTCGCACTAGCCACCAGGGGCCATATGCTCAACACAAAAGCTGCCCCCTAGTAGTTAGTGCACTCCCACAGGGCGAGTGCAGCCCAGTCGGAAGCCTATCTCAGAGACATCCTCCAAGGGCTCCTAGACTGAGAGGATACAGGCTGGCCTGAGGGCCCCTCCCTTTCCTCCCAAGTGTATAAGTGTCATGCACTGGGCCTCTACTTCTTTATGTAGTCTAAACAAAGCAAAAATATAAAGGCATGTGGTGAAAATGTCTAAATACCATTTGAATGTCATTAAATAATAAGTCTTGTTGGAAAGCAAATGGGAAATTAAACTCACATTTAGATTTATAGGATTTCCTGTCTTTTTCCTACCCAAAAATCCTGTATAGATTCACGTATTTTGATGCATCATAAGTATTTTTGCCAATTTTTTTCATGCAATATATTTAGACGATAAGTTTTCTATTCTCAAGATGTGCATGTACTCTAAAATATATATAAAAATTTAAATATATGTGACAACTATTTTAAAAGGATTTATAAAATTTTTTTCCATACACACATAGAAGGAAGTTGTATTGAAATTAAAGACGAATTGTTTGCTCTGTCTATAGCTTAATCAGAATAACTTTAGTGATACTCATTAAGTGTTGGTTAAAATGATTAGTTAAAATGATTAATAACCAGTACTTAATGATCATTTAAGTAATCTAAAGGCATTTGTAACATTATGGTAACCATTGTGTACTGTATATATTATCTCTACTCCTCTTCCCTTGACAGATGGAATTTTAGATATTTTTAAGATTTATATTTTTTTAATTTATGTCAGGGGTTCCCAAAATGTTTTAGGAAGACCCTATTCAAAAAAAGAGGTTTTTATAAACATTTTCAAGATTCTGTTTGTTTCATGTCTTGTCTCTAGTTCTTCATGTTTTTTAATATATTTTATTGATTTTTTTTTTTTTTTACAGAGAGGAAAGGGGAGGGATAGAGAGTTAGAAACATCAATGAGAAAGAGACATCAATCAGCTGCCTCCTGCACGCTCCCTACTGGGGATATGTCTACAACCTAGGTACATGTCCTTGACCGGAATAAAACCTGGGACCTTTCTTTTTTTTTTTTTTTTTTAATATTAATTTTTTATACATATCTCCCCATTCCCCTCCCCCTCCATCCCAGGCATACCTCAACCCCGCCCCCCAGTGTCTATGTTCATTGGTTATGCTTATATGCATGCATACAAGTCCTTTGATTGATCTCTTATCTACCTCACCTAACTTTAATCTTCCTGCTGTAATTTCACAGTCTGTTTCAAGCTTTATTGCCTCTGTATGTATCCTTTTGTTCATCAATTTATAATGTTCTTTGTTATCCACCAATGAGTGAGATCATGTGATGCTTCTCCCTCATTGACTGGCTTATTTCACTAAGCATAAGGCTCTCCATTTCCATCCAGGTTGCTGCAAATGGTGAGAATTCCTTCTTTTTAATGGCACCATAGAATTCCGTTGTGTAGATGTACCATATTTTTCTGATCCACTCATCTGCTGACGGGCACCTAGGCTGTTTCCAAATTGTAGCTATTGGAAATTGTGCTGCTATGAACATAGGAGTGCATAAATCCTTTCTGATTGGTGTTTGTGATTTCTTACGATAAATTCCTAAGCGTGGGATTAAAGGGTCAAATGGGAGATCCATTTTTAGTTTTTTGAGGAAACTCCATCCTGTTCTCCACAGTGGCTGCACCAGTCTGCATTCCCACCAACAGTGCACAAGGGTTCCTTTTTCTCTGCATCCTCGCCAACACTTGTCGTTTGTTGATTTGTTGATGATTGCTATTCTGACTGGTGTAAGATGGTATCGCATTGTCGTTTTGATTTGCATCTCTTGGATGATTAATGACTTTGAACATGTTTCCATGTGTCTCTTGGCCTTCCCTCTGCCATCTTTCGAAAAGGTTCTATTTAGGTCCGTTGCCCATTTTTTTATTGGATCATCTTCCTTTTATTGAGTTGCATAAGTTGGCTGTAGATTTTGGAGATTAAACCTTTATCAGTGATAACATTTGCAAATATGTTCTCCCATACAGTGATCTTTGTTGTTGTTTTGTTGATGGTTTCTTTTGCTGTGCAAAAGCTTTTTATTTTAATGTAATCCCATTTATTCATTTTTTCTTTAGCTTCCATTGCCTTTGGAGCAGTATCAGTGAAGAAGTTCTTTCGGCATATATCTGAGATTGTGCTGCCTGTGAATTCCTCTAGTATTTTTATGGTTTCCCTTCTAATGTTTAAGTCCTGTATCCATTTGGAGTTTATTTTTGTATTTGGTGTAAGTTGGTGGTCCAGTTTCATTTTTTGCATGTATCTGTCCAATTTTACCAACACCATTTATTGAAGAGGCTATCTTGGCTCCATTGAGTGTTCATGCCTCATTTGTGAAATATTAGTTTACATAGTGGTTTGGGTGGATATCTGTCTTCTCTATTCTATTCCATTGGTCTATATGTCTGTTCTTGTGCCAATCCCAGGCTGTTTTGAGAACAGTTGCTTTGTAGTATAGTTGAAATCTGGTATTGAGATCCCACCTACTTTATTCTTCTTTCTCAGAATTGCTGTAGCTATTCGTCGTCTTTTTTTGTTCCAGATGAATCTATGAAGACTTCTTTCTAGGTCTGTGAAATATGTCGTTGGTATTTTAATGGGTAGTGCGTTGAATCTGTAGATTGCTTTGGGTAGTATGGACATTTTAATGATGTTGATTCTCCCAATCCATGAGCATGGTATGCTCTTCCATCTGTTAACATCTTCCTCTATCTCTTTTTTCAGTGTCCTGTAGTTTTCTACATATAGGTCTTTTACCTCTTTAGTTAGGTTTATTCCTAAGTATCTTAATTTTTTTTGGTGTGATGGTAAATGGGATTGCTTTTTTAGTCTCTCTTTCTGTAATTCCACTATTAGTGTATAGAAATGCCACAGATTTCTTGGCCTTAATTTTGTATCCTGCTACATTGCCAAATTCATTAATTAAGTCAATTAGTTTTGGAATTGAGTCCTTTGGGTTTTTTATGTACAATACCCAAATCATGTCATCTGCAAATAAGGACAGCTTTACTTCTTCTTTTCCAATTTGGATGCCTTTTATTTCTTCTTCTTGTCTAATGGCTATGGCTAATACTTCCAGTACTATGTCGAACAGGAGAGGTGAGAGTGGGCATCCCTTTCTTGTTCCTGTTCTTAGGGGAAATGGTTTTAGTTTTTGCTCATTGAGTATGATGTTAGCTGTGTGTTTATCGTATACGGCTTTAATGATTTTGAGGTATAATCCTTCTATTCCCACTTTGCTGAGATTTTTATCAAGAAATGGTGTTGGATTTTGTCAAATGCTTTTTCTGCATCAATTGATATGACTATGTGATTTTTATCTCTCAATTTGTTCATGTGATGTATCACATTTATTGATTTGCGGATGTTGTACCATTTCTGCATTTGTGGGATGAATCCTGCTTGGTCATGGTGTATGATCTTTCTGATGTACTTCTGGATCCGAATTGCTAGAATTTTGTTGAGGATTTTGGCATCTATGTTCATGAGAGATATTGGCCTATAATTCTCTTTCATTTTGTTGTCTTTATCTAGTTTTGGTATTAGGGTGATGATGGATTCATAGAAGGTGTTTGGAAGTGTTTCTTCTTCTTGAATGTTTTTGAATAGTCTGAGGAGGATAGGTTTTAATTCTTCCTTGAATGTTTGGTAAAACTCTCCGGTGTAGCCATCTGGTCCCAGGCTTTTATTTGCTGGAAGCTTTTTGATGACTTCTTCAATTTCTTCCATACTTATTGGACTATTGAGATGTTTGGCTTCCTCCTCATTGAGTTTTGTGAGGTTATATTTTTCTAGGAAAATGTCCATTTCTTGCAGGTTGTCCAGTTTTTTGGAATAGAGTTGTTCATAGTATTTTTTAACAATCCTTTGTATTTTCACAGGGTCTGTTTTTATTTCTCCTCTTTCCTTTTTGATTTTGTTTATTTGGGTCTTCTCTCTTTGCTCCTTGGTGAGCCTGGCTAGAGGTCCATCAATCTTGTTTATCCTTTCAAAGAACCAGCTCTTTGTTTTGTTTATCTTTTGAATTGTTTCTTTGGTGTCCAAGTTGTTTATCTCCACTCTGATCTTCACTATTTCCTTCCTTCTGAGTACACTGGGCTTTTCTTGTTGCTCTGTTTCTAGCTTTTTTGAGTTGTAGGTTTAGGTGGTTTATTACCATTGTTTCCTGTTTTTTGCAGTAGGCTTGTAGGGCAATGAACTTCCCTCTCAAGACTGCTTTCACTGTGTCCCATAAATTTTAATTGTTGTGTTGTCATTGTCATTTGTTGCCATGATGTTTTTTATTTCTTCCTTGATCTCTCTGGTTACCCAGTCATTGTTTAATAGCATGCTGTTTAGTCTACATGTGTTTGATTTCTTTCTATTGTTTTTATTATAGTTGATTTCCAGTTTTATGCCACTGTGGTCTGAGAAAATGCTTGATAAGATTTCTATCTTCTTGAATTTGAAGAGACTTTTCTTATGACCTAATATGTGATCTATCGTTGAAAATGACCCATGTGCACTGGAGAAGAATGTATATTCTGTGGCTTTGGGGTGAAATGTTCTGAAGATGTCAGTTAATTCCATCTGGTCTAGTGAGTCATTTAGGATTCATGTTTCTTTGCTCAGTTTTTGTTTAGAGGATTTGTCCAATGGTGACAGTGGGGTATTAAAGTCTCCTACTATGATTGTATTGCTGTCAATCTCTCCCTTAATATCCTCCAAGAGTTTTTTTATGTATTTAGGTGCTCCTTTATTGGGTGCATATATGTTTACCAGAGTTATTTCTTCTTGTTGGATTGTTCCCTTTAGTATTATGAAGTGGCCTTCTTTATCTCTTATTATGTCCTTCACTTTGAGATCTAATTTGTCAAATATAAGTATTGCAACCCCAGCTTTTTTTTCATTTCTATTTGCCTGAAATACCATCTTCCATCCCTTCACCCTCAATCTGTGTGCATCTCTTTTCCTGAGGTGTGTTTCTTGCAGACAGCAGATATATGGATCATGTTTTCTTATCCAATTGGTTACCCTATGTCTTTTGATTGGAGCATTTAATCCGTTTACATTTATAGTTAATATTGATAAGTACTTATCTGTTGCCATTTTTAGTCCTTACCCCCGAGCTCCTTCTTCGCTTCCTCTTTCTTTTTATTACAGCAGACCCTTTAACATTTCTTCCATTGCTGGTTTGGTGGTAATATATTCTCTTAGTCCATTTTTGTCTGTGAATCTTTTGATTCCACCTTCAATTTTGATTGAGAGTCTTGCAGGGTACAGTATTCTTGGATTCAGACCCTTCCTTTGCATGACTTTGTATATTTCATTCCATTCCCTTCTCGCCTGAGGAGTTTCTGTTGAGAAGTTAGTAGCTAGTCTTATGGGAGTTCCTTTGTAGGTAACTTTCTGTTTCTCTCTGGCTGCTTTTAAGATTCTTACTTTGTCGTCGGTGTTTGACAATTTAATTATAATGTGCCTTGGTGTCGGTTTGTTGGGGTTCATTTTGCTTGGACCTCTGTGAGCTTCTTGGATTTGTGTGGATTTTTCCTTTTCTATACTGGGGAAATTTTCTGTCATTATTTCTTCAAACTCGTTCTCTAATCCTTGTTCAGTTTCCACTCTTTCTGGAACCACAATTATGTGGATGTTGTTTTGTTTCATGTTATCCCAAAGTTCCCTTAGACTCTCCTCTTGCTTTTTATCTTTTTTTTTAGAAGCTGCTGTACTTGGGTATTTTTTCCTACCGTGTCTTCTAGCTCACTGATGCGGTACTCTGCTTCTTCTAGTCTACTTTTGATGCTTTCTATCGAGTTCTTATAGCAGTGATGTCATTGTTCATTACTTCTTGTTTATTCTGCACCTCATCTAGTTTCTTCTGCATTTCTTCTTGCTGTTTCTTCATCTCCTCTTGGCTCTTCTTCCCTTCCTCTTGGCTCTTCTTCACTTCCTCTAGCCTCTTCTTCCCTTCCTCTTGGCTCTTACCCATATTGTCGAATTTGTCTTCCAATCTTTTAAACCAGCTTATGATCGTTTCTCTGAACTCTTTCTCTGGCAGGCTTGTTTCTGCTTCTATTTCATTTACTTCCTTTTCTTGTGAAACCTGCCTTTCTGTCTTATGTGGGCTGTTTCTTTTTCTGCCCATGGTCTTTCTTCTCCGGGTGTCTGGTTATGTAATTCTCTCCTACGTTGATTGAGAAGCACAAACTACAACAAGACCAGGTACAGCACACAAGGCGCTGAGTAGAAATGTATTCAGGATGTTAATAATGACAAATAAGGTGACCACCAATGAAGGACAAATTAGGGGTAAATAGAGAAAGAAGAAGAGGAAAATGAGGAAAAAAGAAAAGAAAGAAATGCCAAATCAAATTGGGAGAGCGAGAGAAAAAAGAAAAAAAAAAAGATAAATAAATGAACTAAAAAATAACATAAAATAAGAAAATAAAAAGGAGAATGAAAGAGGAAGAGAAAAAAGTCAGTGAGAAAAGAAAGCGTATCAGAGAGAAAGGGGGAACAAAATATATATGTCAGGAGAGAACTCCAATAGAACCATCACTAATCCCAATAAAGGCCAGCAACCGGTACCTAGAGCTTAATGTAAACTGCAAATAGCAACTGGTATCTAGAGAGATGAGGGAAAAAAAGGTAGAAAACAAAGCAAGCAAAAAGCAAAATAAAACAAGAAGAATAAACTAAAACAATCTCACAAAAAATTTCAAAAAATCGATATAATCACTTTTTAGGCAAAGAGCAACAAAAGGACATAGAGAAAAAAACAACTTTTGGCTAGTGAAGGTAAGAAGAGAGAGGTTTGTGTGGACTTGTAGTAGGGGATTTGAAATTAGATACGACAATGGGGTTAAATTTTAACCAGGTAAAGAGAAAGAATAGGGAGAATCTAAAGTTGGAAAAGGGAAAGAGAACTAAGACAACAAAATGGGGAAAATTAGGAGGAAAGTGTTGGCTTAAAGGTAGAGTTGAGTTGGAGTAAAATTATGCTAAAGGAAAGATGAAAATAGAATGTAGAACTCTAATCCCGAAATAAAATAAATAGAAAACTAAATGACACTTGTTTTTTTTCCAAAAAGGTAAAGTACTAATAGTAAATAATAATACTAGTTTAAAACAAAAATGTAATAATTAAAAAGGAAAAATAAATTGATGCGGAAAGAAAAAAAATAGTCTTTTAATTGAAATATGTGAAAATGAAAAATAAAAAAAAAGAGAAAAAGTAAAAAAAATTAGGATGGTCCTTCACTTCCACTATTATTCTGCTTGGCACTCCTTTTTCCCAGTAAGGATTGGTATTGCAGTTCCCTGTGTTCCCCCCTTGGTCTTTTAATCTCCTTATTCTTTTGTGGTTATTCGAGAGTCAATTTGTGTGTCATCCACTGGGTGGCAGTGTTTCAGAATTGATCTTTGCGACAAAGCACGGGATCTCTCTTGGCTGTGCTCAGATCCTGCTACTCTGTGGTTCTCAAAGCCAGTTTGTGGGGGTTTTGCAGCCGGGACACTGTAATAACTCCCAGGCTGTCCTTCTGCCCCAGAAAAAAAAAAAAGGAGTCGTTTTCCAGAGCTCTCCTCCATCAACAGCTCAGAGGGTTTGCCTCCACACTTAGGGATCACGCCCTGACCACCTCTGGGGACCTCTGCAGAGGCAGCTTTCCCGCAGCCAGGCTCCCACTGCGTGCGCGTCTCTGTTGTGTGGGGGTAGGAGACCTCACCCTGACAAAGGCGACATCTGACCCTTCCTCGCTCTGCGTGGATCTCCGAATCCGCCGCCCACTTGTCCGCACTGCCTGGAAAGCCGTGCTCTGGATCCCCAGCTGCTTGGTGGGTGCCTCCGTCAGCCGCAGCTTCCAGACCTCTTATCCCAGGCGCAATCTGACCTCTCTGTCTGCTCCGTGGATCTCTGAGTCCGCTGCGTGTTCGTTCGGATTGGAGAGTGGAGTTCTTGGTCCCCAGGTCCCCATCTGCTTGACGTGTGCGCAGCTGCCGGCTTCAGATGGCTGCAGACATCTACCTCCCTCTGAAAGATGGCGCGGTCTCCCTGAACCTTGGACCTTTCAATCCACAGGCCGACCCTTGATCCACTGAGCCAAATCAGTTTTGGCAGTAGTTCTTCATGTTAATAGCATAAAGTCCCATCTGTGTAGGAGTGCTATAGCTTGCTGCTGCAGCTTTTGCATTTGTCCTGAGCATTCTCATGTTCTAAAAAATCATTGTTTGAATCCTTTTTAGTTTGAGCTATTGGTGTTATTTGTTTGTTTGTTGTTATTTTGGGGGGTGGGGGGGTTGTGGGTTTTTTGGTTTTTTTTGGCCAGAGCTAGGATCATTTCTAAGGAAACTTGTTCTCAGACTATGTAGTAGATTGTTTACCTTAGTCCCATGTAAGATGAAGTCATAGGGCCATATTGGCAATAGGGAAAGAAAATTTTGGTTCTGAGTTCTTAGGACTCCTCATAATTAATATCAGGCTTCTGTGGTATATGATAATTAACATTTTTTTATAACTTTTTTTTAATATATTTTATTGATTTTCTACAGAGAAGAAGGGAGAGGGATAGAGATTTAAAAACATCAATGAGAGAGAAGACATCGATCAGCTGCTTCTAACACACCCCCTACTGGGGATGTGCCCACAACCAAGGCACATGCCTTTGACTGGAATTGAACCTGGAACCTTTCAGTCCACAGACTGATGCTCTATCCACTGAGCCAAACCGGTTTCTGTGATAATTAACATTTTAACTTAGTAATTAAAGCACAAATACTCTTACTTTTCAGCCATGTACATTATTTTGAAGAATTGGTCCTTATTAATTAGAGCCTGTTTCTTTAGGTTCTGTGTTTGCTAGGCACCCATGATTTGGCTTCAATCATTTCATTTAAATGCCTATAGACCTGGTGCACATATTCGTGCACTAGTGGGGTCCTTCAGCCTGACCTGTGGGATTGGGCCGAAACTGGCTCTCCAACATTCACCAAGTGGTCTCGAATTGCAAGAGGGTGCAGGCCAGGCTGAGAGATTCCCCCTGAAGCACAATCAGGGCCTGGGATGGATGTAGGAGGTTGGCCAGCTTGAGAGGGACCATGGGCTGGCTCCAGGGCATGTCTGGCCCATCTTGCTCAGTCTGATCAGCCGGACCCAGCAGCAAGTTAACCTACCGGTTAGAGCATCTGCCCCCTCTAGGTCAGTACACATCATAGTGACCAGTCAACCAGTTGACTGTCCCCTGTTCATCAGTGCACATCATAGCGAGCGGTTGAGCGGCCTTAGCATATCAGTGTACAGTGGTACCTCGAGATATGAGTTTAATTCGTTCTGTAACCTTGAGGCATGGGAAACTGGTGGGTCATGTGCAGCCAGCTGATCTGCGCAATTACTCGTATCTCAACTGTTGCTCGTATTTCAAAGCAAAAATCGCTTGCTCGACAGCTCGTATCTCAGAAATCTCATATGTTAGGGTATTTGTATCTCGAGGTACCACTGTATTATGGTTTGATTGGTTGAATGGATGACCAGACACTTAGCATATTAGGCTTTTATTATATAGAATACTGTTTTCTTAATGGACCCATTGGTTTTATGCATTCAATTTATAGTGGCATTTTGTTTGCCTTTCCTATGTGTAATTAGTCTTTGCTTTAGTCCCTTTCCTCAGAAGTAATTTTGGAAAACAGCAAATTGCCAGAAGGAGTAACAATAAATTATAAATCTTACTGCAAAAATGGGGTGAATGGAACAGGAGAAAATGGAAGAAAATGCTCCAATATTTCCATTGGAGATGAGGTAGGTTGTATAAACATTTTCTGAAGAAAAGAAAAAAATTGCTGTTTTATATAAGCAATCTAGTTTGTAATTTGAGAATAAAAAATGAAGAGCTTTTTAAAATATTTTTTAGTAGATTTAAATTGCTTAGTTGTTAACTTAAAACTTAATCTGTTTTTTTTTCTTTAAGGTTCAATTTGAAATTAGCATAACTTCAAATAAATGTCCAAATAAGAATTCTGAAACCATTAAAATTAAACCTCTGGGCTTCACTGAAGAAGTAGAGATTATTCTTCAATTCATCTGTGAGTGTGACTGCCAAAGTGAAGGCATTCCTAGCAGTCCAAAATGTCACGAAGGCAATGGAACGTTTGAGTGTGGAGCTTGTAGGTAAGCTGGAAGTGATTGGAGAAGTATTGGTTGTGTTGAAAACATATAGGCAGGCTATGTTTTGGGACATCCAGAAAAAATTTCTCTATGTAGAATAAATAAATGTTTTGTTCTAATCACTGTTGCTTACCACAAGATTAGTTTTATAATCTTGTGTGTACTATTTTTAGAAAGTTCTTTCTTTTCTTTTTTCTTAAGACTGCTCTTTAAAATAAAAAGCTTTTATAGCCAGCCAAGATATATTTATAACAAACTGTTAAGGTAGCATTTGGATTTTCTCTTCTATAATAGCAATCTGTGTTTTCTAGAGCTAAATAAGCTTACATAAATATGTTTATAAAGATATTTTGGAAAAACATACCAAATTTATAATGGTGATTTTATTTGTGAAATGAAATTAGGAAGCAGTAAAGGATGTGTACCTTGTATGTACTACATATACTTCTGCATTGTTGGAATAATTTAAAAAAAAAAAACGAATACATTTGGCCCTAGTTGGTTTGGCACAGTGGATAGAGCATCAGCCTATGGACTGAAGGGTCCCGGGTTTGATTCTTATCAAAGGGCATATACTACCTATGTTTCAGGCTCAATCCCTGATCCTGGTCAGGGCACATGCAGGAGGCAACCAATCAATATGTTTATCTCACATCGATATTTCTCTCTGTCTCTCCCCCTCCCTTCAACTCTCTCTAAAAATCAGTGGAAAAATACCCTTGGGTGAGGATTAACAACAAAAATAAATAAATGAGAGGAAAGGTTTGCAAAATTAAAAACAAAACAGTATTTCAGAACTTAGAATCAAATTCACTTTAATCATACTATTTTAAAATTTATTTTTACACTCAGGTTACTTTTTAATTAAAAGTTAAAATTAAAATACTATGTATTTCCACTAAAAAGGTCATAGGAGGAAGGGAGAGTATTTTGATTAAATGTCAGCTCCAAATAGGCTTGTAAGGGTTTTAATCATGAGAAAATAAGTTTATTTCATCATTAGTTATTATCAACTTTAAATAGCAATTAAAATGTTAAATTTTTACTTTTCATGTACATGATATGAGACATATAGGCCCATTTTTAGTAAAATAATCCTTTAACTAAAAATATTACCTTGAAAATGTTTTGCCTTCCTTCCCTTTATATTTACCAGATACCGAATTAGTGTATTCAGTGTCTATAATTAGGTGTTTTAAAAATATACAGTGTGTCCGAAAAGTCTGGACCAATAGGATATATTTACTATTTTTAAACAGTATGTTCAGGTGATAAGCTCAGTGTTTTTCTTTAACTTCCATGCACTTTTATGGTGTGTGTATTACACTTTTTTAGATTAACAGTTGGACTGTGGCTTTAAATTTAGAGTTACTTCACCTGTAATAGCAAATGTAATAAGGTATCATTTGAAAACATACCCTTTAAAAATAAATTTATCCTGTTCCTAAATGTTTTATTCACCTGTTTATTGCTAGATTATATTTTCATCTAAGTTAAAATGGTTATTCTCTTGAAGAAAGGTTTTTTCCTAGACCCTGCATCTGAAATTGAATGCTGGTATATATGCATATGTACACTTTCGGGTACACAAACACTCCCATATAATATGAATATAACTTAAAGATATTGTTCACAGGCTTATTTCCTCTCCCATTGTTTCTCACAGCTTAACTTGTTTTGTTATTTCTTTTATGTAATTGAAATTTTGGACTCTTTCTTTAGGTGCAATGAGGGACGTGTTGGCAGACATTGTGAATGTAGCACAGATGAAGTTAACAGTGAAGATATGGATGCCTATTGCAGGAAAGAAAACAGTTCAGAAATCTGTAGTAACAACGGAGAGTGTGTCTGTGGACAGTGTGTTTGTAGGAAGAGGGATAATACAAACGAAATTTATTCTGGCAAATTCTGCGAGTGTGATAATTTCAACTGTGATAGATCCAATGGCTTAATTTGTGGAGGTGAGAAAGGAGGTCAGAAAAATGGTTATAAAATGTGATCCCCATCTAATATAATAAAAAAGTTCAAGTATGCTTGGTGAATAAATAAAAAAGGACAGCATTCAGAATCAGTTCATTCTTTATATACACTTTCTTAAGCATTGCTTATTTTTGCTTTTAAATTTTTGCTCTGATTTTTATCATTTACCATTGTTAAGAGAAATTATATTTTTAATTTTAGGAAATGGTGTTTGTAAGTGTCGGGTGTGTGAATGCAATCCCAACTACACGGGTAGTGCGTGTGACTGCTCTCTGGATACGACTTCATGCTTGGCTACAAACGGACAGATCTGCAACGGCCGGGGCATCTGTGAGTGCGGCGCCTGTAAATGCACGGATCCCAAGTTTCAAGGGCCAACTTGTGAGATGTGTCAGACCTGCCTTGGTGTCTGTGCTGAGCATAAGTAAGTATTCCTAATTACTTGAAATAGTTGATATTTACTGTTTGTTACCTTAACTGTTATCCCTAAACCCAGAATATTACCTATAGTAACTTACACTGTAAATAAAGTTTCTGCCATACAGAAGCCAGCCTTTAAATCTTAAATATTCTTTCTCAATAGCTAGTGTTTGTCATATGATGTTGAAATGTGTCATCTAAGGGTGGTACTATTATTTTTATCTGGATTTGCTATATAATCAAATCTGTGTGATAACTGTTGATAAGTTAGCATTACCAATTGCTTAATTGCCATCTTTTGACCAAGCATAATTGAAGATTTTGCCCTGAAAGAACTGATATTGTATCAACAACACGTAGTTTAAGTTCCTTTGGTTTTATATCATATATTTAATATCTGATAGAGCTAGTTTTATTTTACTGTTATTTTTCGGGATTTTAGTTTGAACTGTAATAAATTATAGTTTCACTTGATAAACTAGCATTTTTATATTTAGTTTCTCAATGAGAAATGTCATATGCCTCTTCATTTATTCAAATCTTTCATAGCTCTTGGTTTAATTTGGTCAGATTTTGAGTCTAGCTCGTAAAATAATCTTTAAGCAAATATTTTAAATAATAAAGGTTAAATATAACAATTTGTGTTTTAACAGAGAATGTGTTCAGTGCAGAGCCTTCAATAAAGGAGAAAAAAAAGACACATGTGCACAGGAATGTTCCCATTTTAACATTACCAAGGTTGAAAGTCGGGACAAATTACCCCAGCCAGGCCAGGTGGATCCCCTGTCTCACTGTAAGGAGAAGGATGTTGACGATTGCTGGTTTTATTTCACATATTCAGTGAATGGGAACAATGAGGCCATTGTACACGTTGTAGAGACTCCAGGTAGAAATTTGATCATTTCAAAATGCCTTTCATTTCCTTTTATGTCTTTTTTTTTACTACATAGGCTTATTGGCAGGCAGTTTCTCTAAAATCTAGGAATGGCTTCCATCTTTATTATTTTAGGTTTAAATTGGGACTTCTTTTTATCTCAATGTTTAAAAGAGTATTTAATTAACTATATAAGGAATGAGGAAAAGAGAAGGCAAGTTTTAAGTTTTATGAGGAAAGTTTGAAGATTAAGTGCAATAATCCACATTGACAAAATGCTCGTCACTTGGCATTTAGTAGGTACTCAATAAGCCTTATCTCATTATTGGTGTTTTCTAACTTTGAAACTGAAATAGACTGGGACACTGAAAAGGGTAATTTATTAAAGGATATTATAAAAGTATGTGTGTGTTCAGCTTCTCAGAAGTATTTCTTGGTGTTTCTATACACCTAAAAATGTTTTTGGTATTTTGTAGGAATGTAAGTTTTCATTTCTCTTGGATAAATATTAGGAATGGATTTGGGAGACATAAGTTATATATATGTTTATAAGGAAGAGCCAAACTGGTTTTAAAAGCCTGTACTATCTTGCCCTTTCATATTTGTGTTTTATTGTAGTGTTTCCCAGTCTTTCCCTCTTGTCTTCTCATTTTGTTTAACAGGGTTGTTTTTTATTTTTTTAAGGCCAGAAACTTTAATTTTAATTGAACTACAATTTACCAAGTTTTTCTTTTATATATCTTGCTTTTGTTATTTAATCTGAGAACTCAAGTTCATAAAAACTTTTCTCCTATGTTTTCTTCTAGAAGTTTTATAGCTTTGCTTTTTTGTTTTGGTCTAACTCCTTTTCAGTTAATTTTAGTATATGGAATGAGGTTTTAGATTTTACATATTAATGTCCAGTAGTTCTAGCACCATTCGTAGAAAAAACTGACCTTTCTTAACCTTTGTTAAAATGAGAACTTTAAATGTAGGGGCCTATTTCTGACTATATTTCAATAATTTATGCAACTGTCTTCTAGCTAATATTACACTGCCTCAATTATTGTCACTTTATACTACTGTTGAAGTCTGGTATTGTGAATTGTCCAACTTCATTCTTTTCCAAAAGTGAAAGTAGATTATCCCAAAGAATCTATAAAAAAGGCTCTAGAGCTAACAAGTGAGTTGACAAGTGTTTTTGTAACATTTTCCTAGTTCTCTGCCTTTTTTGTAAATTTTAGAGGAAAATTGCTGATTCTATATAATAAAAGGTTAATATGCAAATTGTCCCCTTGACTGGGAGTTGGACCAGGGGGACAGCCAATCACCTGAGGCCCCTCCTCCTAGAGTTGGCCAAGCCCCCTATCAGCCTCCATGCTGATCAGGGGCAGGGTCAGCCAACCACCACAGCCCCTCCCCCCATCCTGCCCAGCTGAATCAGCCCCAATTGGGGTGGGCTGGTCAGATCCCGCTTGTACACGAATTCATGCACTAGGCTTCTAGTTCTATATAATAAAAGGCTAATATTCAAATAGACCAAACGGCAGAATGACCAGCCGCTATGATGCGCACTGACCACCAGGGGGCAGACACTCAATGCAGGACCTGATGGTCAGTGTGCTTCCATAGGGGGAGCATCGCTCAGCCAAAAGCTGGGCGTCACGGCTGGCAAGTTCAGTGGGAGTGGCGGAAACCTATCCCACCTCCATAGCAGTGCTAAGCCGTCAGATATCCCCTGAGGGCTCCCCTTCCCCTAAGGGCCTCTAAATCTATATAAGCGCTGCCAGGATTTTGATTGGGATTGCATTGATCAAGTTAGAGGAAAATTGGTATTTTAACAATGTGTCTTCCAATTCATGAACATGGAATAATTTCATCAGTGTTTAGTAATGTCTAGCAAATGCAAATGATATACACATTTTGTTGGATTTATGACTTTTAAAGCTATTGTAGAGGATACTATTCTAAAATTCAATTTCTAATATGTTAAAAATAAATTTATATATAATATGCAGAAATACATAATGATTTGTTGTTTATTAATCATGTATCCTGGGGCCTTGTCAACTCGTTAGTTTTTTATAGATTCTTGGGATAATCTGCATTCTTTTTATAGGAGACTGTCCAGTTCTTTTTAGTTTTGGCTTTATTCTACACATACTAATCCCTGGTGTACTCAGTCTTATCTTAATATTTTATAGAGTGTCCCACTGGTCCAGACATCATTCCAATTGTAGCTGGTGTGGTTGCTGGAATTGTTTTGATTGGTCTTGCATTGCTGCTAATTTGGAAACTTTTAATGATAATTCATGACAGAAGGGAATTTGCCAAATTTGAAAAGGAAAAGATGAATGCCAAATGGGACACGGTAAGTTGCAAAACACCTAAAAAGTAAGATCAGTCATAAAGTAAGAGTAATACTTCTGAGAATTGATTATTAAATCTAAAACTGATTATTAAAGCCCTCAGTAAGTGCTTTATTCATTCATAAGTTAATTATTCAGAGAACTTACATTTAGTGAAAAAGCAAAACATCTTAAATATATTCCATTAAAATAAAATATTGTACGAATGTATCTTCTGGTTACTATGGTCATTATTTTTACTTCCTTAAAATTTTGGTCTTAAATCTATTCTGCCTTTTCATCTCTTGTAAATTAGAATCCTGTACAATGGAAAGATTTTCTCTCTCTGTCTCTCTTTCTCTCTCTCTTTTTTTTCTTCAACAAAGAACCTTAAGTAGAAAGCAGCCAGACTCAAAAGGATATATACTATATGATTCTATTTATATGACATTCTGGAAAAGGCAAAACTATAGGTGGAGAGAGCACATCTCTGTTTTCCAGGTGTTGGAGTGGGAGTAAGGGTCATGAGCAGTGGTTCTCAACCTTTTTAATGCTGTGACATTTTATTATAGTTCCTCATGTTGTAGTGACCCCCCATTCTTAAAATTATTTTCGTTGCTACTTCATAACTGTAATTTTGCTACTGTTAATGAATCATAATGTAAATATATGTTTTCCGAAAGCTGTTAGTGGCTGAAAGTTTGTGCTAGCATTGGCTTTGAAATTTGGAATCAGGGGGGTGGCCAGATATTAGCACTTGTATATTTGTCTTTTGATAAAGAAAGGCTATGACAGTTTTCAGTATTTTTAAATTATAAATGGACTTTAGTCATTTGTATTATAGTACAATTTGCTGGGGTTTAAAAAAATAATCTCAGAAGTATAAAAATAAAGTTAGTAAAATAGTAAAAATTCTTCTTTATAGTGTTTAAACACTACACATGTCAATTTTTTTCTGATGAAATCATTAGAAACTATTTCTTTTACTTTAGCAAGAAAATCCGATTTACAGGAGTCCTATTAATAATTTCAAGAATCCAAACTATGGACATAAAGCTGGTCTCTAAGTTGCCGTTCGTATTTTCTTTCATTTTCTGTCTTTGCATGTAAACTTTTATTCTTTTTGATTGCACTGTATGTCTCTTATCACTATTGCTATTTTTTAAAAGTATGGCTTTATTGATATGACTATACTATGGCTTTGTGTGTGTGTGTGTGTGTGTGTGTATTAATTTAGAGTTAGTGTTTAGAAGGGCTTTAAATTATGGGCTAGAAGCAGCAGCTATGTTGTGAAAAGAGAATGTGCTTTGTGGTCAGACTGAATAGGGTGAAATCCCAGCTCTTCCACTCAGTAAGTAGAATAGCTGTGAGTTCCTCACTTTCTAGCACTTTAGTTTTTCAATATCTTTAACGAGGAGTCAGTAATAATGTCTGTTGTGTAATGTAATTGTTTTTAGCTGATTTGATATCAGCATGTCAGTTATAATCCTCATTACACCAATACTTCGGAAGTGATTATCATATGCATGTTTTAATGTAAAATATCTAAATTGAGAAATTGAAAAAAATGACCGTAACTGGCATAACATTGGTTCTAGAACTATTTTGAGATTCTTTATTGTAAATTGAAATTCTATTAATAACCAGAAGACCTTCTATTTATATAGGTTACATATAAACATATATACATATATAAATATGTTGCTTGTTAATTTTTAAATGAGTCTAATACTTAAATCTAATATTGAACTAAAAAAAAAAACTAACAAAAACTTTAAAGAGAAAAAGTCCTATCACAGTCTATCACAGTTTTAATTGAAACTTAAAAAATTTTATAGTGACATCTAGAGGCCCAGTGCCTGAAATTTATACATGGAGCAGTTAAGGGGGCCCTCAGCCTGACCTGCACTCTCTCCAATCCAGTAGCCCTCAGAGGATGTCCTACTGAAGACTTAGGCCTGCTCCCCATGGTTCTTTGCTGTCCGTAGGGCCCACTTGGCCACTTCAGGGTTGCTACAATGTTGGTCAAGCAGGCCCTGCTTTCAGAGGCCACCCCCCGCCCCCCAACCCCCTGGGACTGGAGGACTAAAGCAGGACTGAGAGGACTGGGTGCCGCCATCTGTGTTGGAGTGATGGTTAATTTGCATATTACTCTTTTATTAGATAGGGTAAAATTTGCTTATCCTCTAAGCTAGAACCAGTTATTTTGATCAGTCTAAGTTATATCTGGATGACAAATTAATTGTCTCTTATCAGTAGTGGACAGAATTCTTCCTTATATCTGAATTTTCATGAAATGCTTCTAACAAAACTATGATAAAAACATTGTGATTAGAATAGATTCTCCTGGCCGGTTGGTTATCTAGAAATCTCCTTTCCCATCTATTTTTATTTCACATGTGAGAAAACCAAGGATTAGGTAACTTGACCTAGATTCATGTCTGGTTAGTGGAAGAGCTGAAACTCAAACCCAGGCATTTGGGATCCAGGTCATGGTATCCACTACATTATACTGGTAGCGATCACATACTTTTCAGGAGACCATTACTTGGTTAAGAAGAGGTAGATCACTCTATAAAGAATTAATAAGCTTTTTGACATTTGTTGTAATTTAAGGTAACACTACTGTGTTGGGCAAACATAGTAATGGGAAAAGCACTTTATTACATTGAAACCAACACTGTAGTTTTTCTATAAAATAATAAATAAGATATTAATATAGAAATGTTTAAAAAACATAAATATCAATAATAGAAACCATTACTTGTCTGGTTTTTCTTTTATTTCAAAGCAGATTTTAAAACTTTTGAAATGACAAAGTTAAATTTTTTAAAATAAATTTTATTGATTTTTTTACAGACAGGAAGGGAGAGGGATAGAGAATTAGATACATCAATGAGAGAGAGACATAGATCAACTGCCTACTACATGCCCCCCACTGGGGATGTGCCTGCAACCAAGGCACATGCCCTTGACTGGCATCGAACCTGGGACCCTTCAGTCCATAGGT
The DNA here is from genome assembly GCA_004026805.1 of Lasiurus borealis. NCBI lineage: Eukaryota > Metazoa > Chordata > Mammalia > Chiroptera > Vespertilionidae > Lasiurus > Lasiurus borealis. Next base: position 29,106 of record PVJN01002887.1, on the reverse strand, counting down.
CGATACTCTATCCACTGAGCCAAGCTGGTTTCAGCAACAAAGTTAAATTAGATGGCAGGAAATTTTAGTCAGATTCATATATGGACACATTGGTCTGTTTTCATATTATTCTGAGACTTGTCACATTATTTTTCTTACCCAATACTTTTCAGAAAGTCATTTTTAGAAGAAACCTGTTGCTTAGGTTCCTCCCTTCCTTCCTTCTTTCCTTTCTTCCTTTCTTATGTTAGATCAAAAACAGTCAAATATTGACAATTTCATATGATTACTTCTTATAGAAGAAAAAATTCTGTATGTCCTACCGAAAGGTGAAATTTTCACCTTTGCTGTATGTTAAGTTGTACTTTGAAGAAAATTATCAATATTCATGAAACAATGTCTGTATTGCTAACTTAATTTTTGGCTAAAGTGTTATTTTCTCAGCGAAAATAGCATTTTGGATAATTCAAGAAGCAAAAGTAAAAATGTCTTTATTCATTAATGAAATCCAGACAAACTAACAGAAATGGTAGTGTGAGGTTGTAAATTATTTTGAGTTGTTTTCTCAAGAAAAAATAAAATAGAAATAAAAAATATAAATTTAAATAAGTCAAAGCTTGTAAAGAACGTTTCTGATATGGGACTAAAGTTTGCTAATCAATTACATTATTAATGTATTTTGGATAATGGGCAGCCACTGTAATTATTTTAACACATAAGACTCATGTAGGAACATTAGAAAAATCGAATTATTAAACTTTATAATTGTTACGGTGATTTCAAAATTGTCTTGTCTGTCCTCCTCTGGTGTTAATGTAAATGCATTCCTAATTGTCCACAGTTGTGCATTGTAAATCTAATGTATTTTATAGGGGTAATTCTGTTGCTGCTCCTGTCACCTATTCTAGAATGTGCACAAAAATGAAATATTACTGAATATAACCCTATTCTTTTGATTTAAATAGGCTTTGCATTTTTGTTGGGATAGGGGTGGGGTTGTATTCAGAACAATGAAAGCTAATCTGGCTTATTTTAGTTTACCTCCATTTAAAATGATGCCTAATGTAGATTAGTTTCAATTTACCTCTAACCTTGCATGTTGAATTTTTGTTTGAATGGACTTTGAGATAATGTAAATATAAATGTAAATGTTTGTGTATATGAAAAGGCACACTTTTCTCCAGAGGTAAGGTCTGCTATATAAATTGCAGTTGGGGCTCATCAGTAACAAGTGTTTTTTCCTCTTTTGTTTTTTGTTTCCTGAACTTCCTTTGTTTTGTTTTGTGTTTATACCGCCTTTACAATTCTTAAGTATTAAATATTAAGGTTACCTAATGCACTTATTTTAAACTAGAGTCCCAGTGCACCAGTGGGGTCCCTCAGCCTGGCCTGTGGGATCGGGCCAATACCGGCTCTCCAACATCCCCTGCGTGGTCCTATATTACAAGAGGGTAAAGGCCAGGCTGAGGGACCCCAGCAGTGCATGATCAGGGATCCGGGAGGGACTGTCTTGCTCAGTTCTGATCAACTAGACCCTAGCAGCAAGCTAACCTACCATTTGGAATATCTTTCCCCTGATGGTCAGTGCACGTCATAGCAACTGGTTTTCCAATTGACTGTGTCCCCTGATAGTCAGTGCACATCATAACAAGCAGTTGAGTGGCCTTAGCATATTACGCTTTGATTGGTTGACTGGATACTTAGCATATTAGGCTTTTATTATATAGAATAAACTTGTTCCTAGCATATTTGAAAGAATATGCAGATAGGAAGATAAATGTAACTTATTTGTGCTTAAAACTTGTTGAGAATGTAGTTGTGAGGTTTCATTTTCTATCTCCATTGTGAAATGTCTTGTAATTTTCTGTGATAGAGAATTATTTTCCTGTATTTCTCGACTTTCAAGTCTTCTTATTTATTTTTTTGCCTATAAGAACAGGAGCAAAAGGAATACTTGCTATAGCAGATATTTGATTGTATCAGATAGCATGAGACTTTCTTAAGAAAATGGTAGTGTGAGATTGTACATTATTTTCTTTTTTAATTATCTTAACCTGAGCTGCTCTGTCCATCAGGAATGTTTTTCTTTTCCTTTTTGTTTTTGCTTTTTTTACATTTTTTTCTTAGTTATTTTTCTGCTTACAACATCACTAAACATATTTTTGGATCTTGAAAGATCTTTTGTATTTATGGCTTTGACTTGTTTACTAGACTTAATTTCATTACTCCTTATTAAAATATACTATTGCAATAAAGTTAAGACATTTCACCAGTATAATATTGAAGAATAACAATTATAAAGAGTGGTAATTATGTTTGTTAACATTCTAAACAAATTTGGCAATGTGTGGTGACTTGGTGGAGGCTCAGCATCCTCAGTGACACTGACAACCTAACCTCAGAACTCTCTCAATCAGTAACACTTTTGGAATAACCTCAGGAGAACAATTCCCCTTCCTCACAAAAATTAAAGCCAAGGACTCCTATTAATTATCAAGCACCTTCTGTGTACAGTAAAGGGTTAAGAATTAGGCTGTTGATAGCAAAAGAATTAATTATCTTAAAAGGCACTCAAAACTACTAAAAGAGATACCATAACAGTACATTCTCTACTATGGAGGACATTCTCCAGTCAACTCCAATAAAAGAATGGACTCAGAAATGAAAAAATGCCAGTTCCTAGGTATACCTTTAGATCTGTTGAGCAAAGTTTTCACTTTACATACTTGCATAAATTTTTATTTGTATCTTTTAAAAAAATTTCATTTGCTATTTGGATCACTAAAATGGAAACAACTTCTGAAAACGACCTTATTGACCTTATAGCTTATATTGTTTTATGAAATAATATTACATGATTTTAGTAGAGTAACTGATCATTTTTCTCACTTTTTTTTTAGGGTGAAAATCCTATTTATAAGAGTGCCGTGACAACTGTTGTCAATCCGAAGTATGAGGGGAAATAAGCACTACCTATACCAATTTTATAACATTGAATGCAAAATAGTGAATTTCATAGTCACAGAGGAAGGTAGCTTTAGGGAATTGTCTCTATGGATTTTACTTATATAGGTTTTGAAAATGTATAATATGTATAATTAAAAAATGTTTTTTTGTTATTTTGAAAATAATATTATAATCAATGCCAGGGACTGACATAATACTTGAGACAGGATGGTTATCCTTGTCAGCTAAGGTCACGTTGTGCCTTTTTTACCTTTTCTTCCTGGACTATTGAAATCAAGCTCTTATTTGATTAAGTGCTATTTCTAGAATGATTGAAAAGACTGTAGTTAAAGTAGTGAGTATGCTGAGAATTTCTTTTAATCAAGTATTCAAACAGATTTTTAACTTTATAGATATGTCAGTTTTTAGTTATAAAAGAAACTCAATGTAATCATCTTACTAGCTGGCTTAGAAATTATTTTAAATTTATTTTGTGATTTTCCTATTAGACATGATTGATGACATATCTGAAAGATGAATGAATATATAGGAGTTAGTTGTGTAAAATAGTTTTTGAAATGTTTGATATACAAAGGCCATGGGAAAATGTCAGTTAGGATGGGGAAAAACAGCCTAAAAATCTGTGTGCCATTTTAAAAATTACTTAATTCTTGGAACTTTCATGCCTTCTCTTTATAAATTCAAGCCTTGGATAAAAATGTTGGAAGTTTTTCTGCAAATAGTCCTTAAGTTATCATTATTTACCTAAAGGCCTTAATTTACCTAGTAATTTTTGAATTGGTAACTTTTGGGTTATTTTATTTTGTTTAAAGCCTGGTGCTTTTTATCACCACATCTAATCACTTAACATATTTACAATTTTGAGATAAGACTTTTTAAATTAGTACTTTAATTAGTAGCTGTAAATTTGCCTTTTTAATGAACATGTGAAGTTGTACTATGGCTTAAGCAACAGCTATCGCTATGTCAGTCATACTTTCAGTTAGTGCTGTATAACAGACCACTGTACATTTACTCCTTACTGTTTGAATTGCCCATTTTGTTTCATACTGGTCACATTCTTATTTTAAGTGTCTTTTAATTTTAACAGTTCACTTTTACAATGCTATTTACTGAAGTTATTTATTAAATAAAAATGCATAAAATAAATTGGGTAATTTTTATTCTATATTGATATGTTTTGTAGTTTTTTTGCATGGCATTTTTATAGGTTAAAAAGATTGATGTAGAAGATATCTGGTTGATGGGTGTTTCAGTTAAAAAACTAGAATAGTCCTGGTCATATGGTTCTGTTGGTTGGAGTGTCATCCCATACATCAAAATGTTGTGGGTTCAATTCATGGTCAGGGCACATATTTAGCTTGCTGGTTTGATTTCTAGTTGGGGCACATATGGGAGGCATACTCTTCCTCTCTCTCTAAAAATCATTAAAAACATATTTTTGTTGAATTTTGAAAAATAAAAAAGTTAAAACTTAGTTCTTAAAAAAAAAAAAAGAGGAAAGAAAAGATGTGCTAGAGAAAAAAGTTTTATCAGAGAACCAAATTCCTCCCTTGATCATGAGAGTGGAATCTTGTAATATCTTTAGAAAGAGAATTTTCTAAGATTCATATAGGAAAGTGAATAAGTTTTATTGGCATTGAATTATATTTCTTGGGTTATGAATGCTCATGGCCCTTCAACCAGTCCTAAGAAAGGTGTTGCTGGGGTTCCAGTAGAGCCAAAAGGAACCTCAAAGTGTCACTTTAATGTTGGAGCTGGGTCCATTGCATTCAGTCCAGATTCTGTCCATTGTGTGGATCCCACATAGCTGTGAACCACTGGCCACATGGGCGTCACAGGAGCACAGGCAAACAGGAGAGGCAGGAGCCAAGAGAGTCAAAATGCATTCCCTTTGTTCAGAAGTTTAAATATTCAGGTTTTATATTTAACCTGCAGAGGCCTTGCCTATTCTGGCCAATTACCTGTTCCCAAATGTGATTGATGGGAAAGTACCTTCCTATATCACGTATACCTTACTGGGCATGTATCCAAATTGCCTTTGTCTGATACCTTCTCCCAATGATCAGTGGGGGACAGACTTGAAGAGTGTGAAATTAGCAAAGCTGTATAAATGGCATGCGTATACAGTGGTACCTCGAGATAACGAGTTTAATTCATTCCATAACCTTGAGGCGAGGGAAACTATGAGACGCTCAAGTCGCGGTAAACTGGTGGGTCGTGCAGCTGGCCATCCGTGCAATTACTCCTATCTCAAATGTTGCCCATATTTCAAAGCAAAAATCGCTCACTCGATGGCTCGTATCTCAAAAATCTCGTATGTTAGGGCACTCGTATCTCGAGGTACCACTGTATTATCTAGTCTTCCTTTTAATCCTTTCTTGTTAAATAGGTAGATTATTATAACAGTACCAGTAATTAATACTGAAAAATAGATTTTTAAGACTATCTTTGAGCCCTCTAAATAATATTGGATAAATCTTCATCTCCTCCTTCAATTCCCCCACATATAGCAGGACAGTAGTCACCAACCTTTCATCCCTACATTAAAGCAAAATTCACCTTTCTTTTTAAAACAATGTTCTTTTTTTTTTTTTTAAAGACAGTCTTTTTTTAATATATTTTATTGATTTTTTTACAGAAAAGAAGAGAGATAGAAAGTCAGAAACATCGATGAGAGAGAGAGACATCGATCAGCCGCCTCCTGCACGCCCCACAGTGGAGATGTGCCTCCAAGCAAGGTATATGCCCCCGACCGGAATCAAACCTGGGACCTTTCAGTCCGCAGGCCAACACTCTATCCACTGAGCTAAACCGGTCTTGGCTAAAACAATGTTTTTTTTTTTATTACAGTTGATGTACAGCCACACAATTTAGATATAACCTATGAAGTGATCACCCAAATAGATCTAGTATCCATCTGATACCATATATAGTTATTAACAATATTATTGACTACTAGAGGCCCTGTGCACGAATTCATGTACGGGTGTGGTCCCTCGGTGATCAGGGCTGATCATGACCGATGGGGGCCAGCCGGCTGGGGAGAAACCACAGGAGGTAGGCCGGCTGGCAGGAGGGTTCCAGCAGGTGTCCAGCCCTCTCAGCCCGTCCCGATCAGCTGGACCCTAGCAGCAAGCAAACCTATTGCCCCCAGTGGTCAGTGTGCATCATAGCAACTGGTCAAGCGGTTGACCAAATGGTTGACTGTTTGGTCAGACACTGTTTCTGTTCTGTTTGTCTATTTGTTTTTTAGGTTCCACATATAAGTGAAATCATGTATTATTTTACTGATCTAAATTCATCCATGTGGTTGCAGATGATAATATTTCATTCTCTTTTATGCTCAATCATGTTCCATTGTATATATTCATAATATCTTTATCTGTTCATCTATTGATGGACATTTAGGTTTCTTCCATATCTTGGCTATTGCAAATAATGTTGCAATGAACATATAGTTACATATGTCTTTTCTATTCAATGTTTTGTTTTTTTGGAGCATGAATGCCCAGAAGTGGGATTGGTAGGTCCTTCTATATTTCTGGTTGTAGGCTTTATTTTAAAGTGTATTTTATCAGGTATAAGTATGACTACCCTAGCATTTTTTTTTTTTTCATTAACATTTTCCTAAATTATCTTTTTCATTCCTTTACTATCATGTGTCTTGATCTGGAGTATCTTATTGACAACATATTTTAGGACCTTGTTATTCATTCAATCATTGTATGTCTTTTAATTGGAGCATTTGATCCATTTGCATTTAAAGTAACTTAATATGAATTTATTGCCATTTTGTTCACTTTTTTTTGTCTTTTTTTCTCTTAAAGTAGGCTAACATTGTAATACTGGTAGTGATTTACTATGCTAGTTTTTTCTCGTTGGAAAGCTCTTTATCTCTCCTTTGTTGGGTAGATCTTGGCTGTTCATCCTTACTTTTCATCATTTTAAATATTTCATACCATCCTTTCTGGCCAGAAAAGGTTCTATTGAGAAATCAGCTGACAGTCTTATAGGAATTCCCTTGTAGGTAACTTTTTTTCTTTTGTGGCATTTAAGAATCTCTCTTTGTCTTTATTTAACCTTTGCCATTTTAATTATGAAGTTTCTTGGTGTGGACTTCTTTGGGTTCATCTTCTTTTGGATCTCTCTGTGCTTTTTGGGCTTGTATGTGTATTTCCTTCATCAGGTTAAGGATGTTTTGTCTTTATTTTTTCAAAGAAGTTTTCAATTTTTTGCTCTTTTTTTCTTCCAGCACACCCCTAATGCACATATTGTTATGCTTGAAATTGTCCCAGAGGTTCCTTACAACATCCTCATTTTTTAGATTAGGTCTTCTTTTTGTTGTTCTGATTGAATGTTTTCCTTTATATGATCCTTTGCTTCTGCATTCATTTTTGACTGGTTCTTTTTTGGTTTTTTTTTCTTTGTTTTTATTTCCTTTGTTGAAATTTTCACTAAGTTACTTTACCCTTCCTCTAAGTTCATTGAGCTTCCTTATTAGCAGTCTTTGGAATTCTCTCTCTTATAGATTGCTTGTCTCCATTTTGTTCATTATCTGGATTTTTATACTATTCTTTTATTTGGGTTATAGTTCTTTGTATCCTCATTCTGACAGTTTTCCTGTGTTTTTATGTATTAGATACAGTTGTAATATTCCCCAGTCTTGATAGAGTGGCCTTGTAAGTATGTTCTGTAGTTCCCACTGACGCAGCCTTCCTGGTCAGCTGGGTGCTTCAGGTGCTCTGTGCCACTCCCCGCCCCCTTCACACACACACACATACATACACCCTTTGACCCCTCAACCTCAGGCTGTATACACAGTTTGTATCTTGTTATAGTTGAGCCTTGATTGCTGTTGGCATGTCAATGGGAGGGATTTATTCCCAAGCCAATCAGCTCTGACAACTGGCCATGATGACTACTATGGAGGATCAACTATTCAGAGGCCAACCCAACAGAGCAGGACTTACTTCAGTGGAGCTCAGGTTCTTGCTGAATACATTCCTTGAGTGTATTTCTGTGGAGGTGGTGGGTGGTGATTCGTTGTGGTCTGAAGTTGTCCACCAGGTGTGTTACCTCTGGAGCCTCTTTACATGTGCTTTGCCTGGGATCACAAAGCGATTTGCAGGCCAACCTGTGAGCCAAGACTAGCTGCTGCTAGTGCCACTTAGCAAGAAATACAGAACATGCTGAGGCCTGATGCTGCTCGTGTGGGATATTGTAGGAAAATCAGCACGAGCCAAGACAGGCCACTTGTATGAAAAAGCCACTGAAAAGGGCTTGGTTAGGCCCACAAGTTGGGTAGAGAAGGATCTCAGGAAATTACCAGGGCAGACAGTGTTAGGTTGATGGAGACTCCCATAAAGCTCCTGCTGGTAGCTCTGTTGGAAGGGCTCAGCCAGGAAACTGGCTTGTGCCAGCACTTCTGCTGGAAGAAAACTTCCCCTTCAGCACTTGCCTTGAAGTCACACAATTCACTTTCTCCTTGGCTCCTTTCTAATTGCTGCCCCAGCACTGGAACTCACGAAGTCAGACCTAGTGAGCCCCTGTAAATCCTTCAAGAAGAACTGCCTGGAATTCCAGGAGCCATCCATGTCTCTCAGCCATAGTCCTCATTGGTTTCTACAGCCAGAAGTTATAGGGACCTCTTCCTGCCACTGGAATTCTTTCATCTGACAATTATGTATTTTTGTTAGAGGCCTTGTGCTTGAAAATTCATGTACTGAAGTGGGCGTCCCTCAGCCCAGCCTGCCATCCTCACAGTCCGGGAGCCCTCAGGGGCAAGAGGTGACCTGGCAATTGGGAAAACAAGTGCCCCATCACACCTTCAATGCTGCCACTGCTAGTAGTGCAAGTCTCGGCTGGCCCTGCTTACCTGTGCCTCAGGCTGGCCTGAGGCGGCTGGAGGGCTAAGGAGACTGGAGGACTCCAGGGCTAGGTACCCCGGTGGAGCTGAGGGGACTAGTCACCACCATCTTGTGGCTGTGGGTGCTGCTATCTTTGAGGACAGGATTGTCAGCAAATTCCTTCTTTATTGGCTGTGGGTGCCACCATCTTTGAGTGTATGGCAGTCGATTAGCATATTCCCTTATTGGCTGTGGGCATAGCCATCTTTTGATGATATGAGGGTCAATTACCATATTCCCTCTATTAGATAGGATTAATTTTTAAGTTCCATGACAAATATTATCTTACTAATTTATTACTCCATTTTACTTCCTACTATTTACAATCCCACTTAGCTCAACTCATTGCTTTAATGTCTTAGGAATAATCAATTTCAGCTCCAGAAACTTTTTTTACAATGAGATATTTTTATACAACTATTACAAAAAGTCTTTTTTCTGATACGACTTTGAAGTTGAAATATAGTGAATTCTTATATTTTATATTATGATTTATCAATGGATTTTTCTGACTATAGAAACTGAGTTTATTTCTCATAATGACTGTAAGAGCATTGACATATGAATAATTTTAGGTTTTAATCTGGCAATTTCAAAATCCAGCTAAAGAAATTGATAATTAGCTTTAATTGAAGCCATATAAGAACTTTTCTAAAAAATGTTTTTTCCTAAAAATGTATTTTTACCTTCAATGAAATGCCCAAAATGAGTCCTTAAAATAATAGTTAAAAGTGTTTTTCCTTCAAACTATATTATGAACATTTGTAAACTGTAAGGTATTGAGAGTTTTAAATGCCAGTGGAGTGGGGGGATCTTTCTTGCAACTCTTCTCAGAATCAAACTGGAAATAAAACTAAATTGGGAGACATTTACCCTAAATCACCAAATGAAGACTAGTTGAAGAAGAGACTATTAAACAAGGAATGGCAGAAACCAACTCAAGACATCCAGAGCACAGAATTTTTGTTTGCCCACTCACCCTGTAGTTTGGCAGAGGGAAGACAGTGCAGACTCGAGTTGCCTGAGCATAGTCTGGAGTGGGAGGTAATGGGAAGAGACATGGGAGTGCAACTTTCAGATACCTGTGCTAAGTCAACATCCCTTCTTTCTTCCTCCCCCTAATAACATAGCAGCCATTTTGCCTGAGAATCAGAAGCCACTCCTAGTAGCAGCAGCCTAGGGAAAGGCAATTAGCCCACCTTCCAAGATATAGCTTGTCCCACCTTCTAGAATCCTGCTCACCTAACTCTGCATCTCAATCCCTTGCAGAGGTGGTGGCAACACAGGCTACCCTAAGGGTCTGGGCAAATTTGAGGCATCAGTGACTAGCTTTGGGGCAGGGCCATTAATCCTACTTTCTCAGGAACATGACTGGATCTTCCCCCTCACAGGAGAGCTCCCCACTTCTGGCAGACCCCACAGCCTCCCTACAACGTCAGGGAAATATTCCAGGACAGACTCATGTGTAGCTCAGGGATGGAGGAATATAGCGACCATCTTCCCTGAAGTCTGAAAAGCACCTACCCTTCATAGGCCGTTAAGAGGTCCTATCTTCCTGATTCTGCCAAAAGCCTTTTCAGGAACAGCCTTTTCAGTGTCTAAGTTTGACAACTGGCTAGCAGGTGGAAGTTGGCAGAGGCAGATCCCAAGGTGCCTTGGTTCATTTGCTGACTCACCCCTGGGCTCTGTGCTGCTATAAAGCCAGCATTGGAACACAGCTTGGCCCCTCTGTATAGCCATGCTCAGTAGAGGCAGCCACGATCTAGATCACTTGAAGCTTCAAGAGGTTGCTGAGAGCCAAAGATGGACAGCTTCTGAAAGTGGCTAGCATCATAGTACCCCCCAGAAGATCCAGAATTGGCACACAAAACAGTAAGCCTCAGACAACGTAAGAACAAGATACAAAGGGAGATGCCAGCAAGCACAAAACTGCCAAGATGAACTGTACATTTTTAACCACTGTATTCTTTATTTTTTATTTCTTAAAACTTATTTTTTTATATCTTGTTCTCTTTTCTGACTATTTTTATCTTTCTCTTTCATTCTCTTATTTTTTCTTTTTGTAGTTTTTTCTTCTTTTTTACCATTTTTCTATTTTTTTCTTTTTTCCTTTCATATTATTTTTTCTTTCCTTTTTTATCTCCTTCAGTTTTTATTATTCTTGTTCTAATATTTTTTTCTCTTGTGGTTATTGTTTGATCCTTTTGTTTGATTTTGTTTTGTTTCTTGTTATGTTTTGTTTTGTCCATCAATACCTATACAATAACTCACATGACGTGTTTGGGATTAAGCCTCACAACCAGCCAAGCTGAGGATTTTGCCCACAAATAGGACAAACACAATCAAAACCTAGTTACATTAGGGAGCCCAAGTAACCCACACAAGGAACATTCCTATAGCATCCAGCTCAGAAATCAAGGAGACTTCATCACTGTGTCCCACAGGATACTTATAACCCAAGGAAACCACACAAAGACAGGGAGTCATACAAGTTATATTTAATACATAGGAACAAACGAAAGAGACAACTAAAGTGTACAAAGAAACATCAAATTGGAAAAAAAAAAGTTAAATGAAATGGAGGCATGCAGTTTATCAGACATAGAGTTCAATGTAGTGGTTATAAGAATGCCCAAGAAACTTAGAACCACATGCAACTTAATATGAACTACAAGGAATTTAATGAGAATTACACCAGTATGATAAAGGACATGCCATTTTTAAGAGCCAGTCAGAAATGAAGAATATCTGACAGCAAGAATACACTGGAAGGAATTGAAAGTAGTCTGCATGAAACACAGAATCAGTAATGTAGACACAATAGAAAAAACACCCAATCAAAGCAACAAAAAGAATTTTAAAAAATGGATAGTTGAAAGGGAACTTTGGGATAACATGAAACAATATCAGCATCATAGGGGTAACAGATTGAAAAGAAATTGAGCAAGAGATAAAAAAGTGTGTTTGAGGAAATTAGAGCTTTCCATAACCTAGTGAAGGAAAAAGTGACAAGTTCAGGAAGCAGAGAGACTACAAATCAAGATGAACCTAAAGAAATGCACATCATCAAGATACATAGATAGTAAAATGATGTAGTTTAAAGACAAAGAAGTAATCTTAAAGGCAGCAAGTAAAAAAACAAACAAACAAAAAAAAGTTACCTAGAAGCCTGTCAGATGATTTTTCATTAGGAAAACTTCAGGCCAGAAAGGATTGTCAGGAAGTATCCAAAGTAATGAAAAGCAAGGGCCTGAGACCAAGACTATCTATTCAGCAAGGCTATCATTTAAAATTGAAAGTGAAATAAAGAGCTTCTCAAATCAAAGGGGAAAAAAAGGCTAAAGGAGTTAAGTACTACCAAACCAGCATTACAAGAAATGGTAATAAATACCTATTAATAATCTTAAATGTAGCTGAGACTGGTTTGGCTCAGTGGATAGAGCATTGGTCTGTAGACTGAAAGGTCCCAGGTTCAATTCTGTACCTTGGTTGTGGGCACATCCCCAGTAGGAGGCGTGCAAGAGGCAGCTGATCAATGTCTCTCATCGATATTTCTAACTATCTCTCTCTCTTCCTCTCTGTAAAAAAAAATCAAAATATATTTTAAAATAAAAATTAAAAAAAATAATCTTAAATGTAAACAAGTTAAAGGCTCCCATCAAAAAATATATGGTAGTTGAACGGATGGGAAAACATAACCTATATATATGCTTTCTACAAGAAAACCCATCTCAGAACAAAAATTTCATCCAGGCTAAAAGTGAAAGGATAGGAAAAATATTGCATGAAAAAGAAAAAAAGCAAAATAAAAAACAAGCTGGAGTAGCAATATGTACTCATATCTGAGAAAATAGACTTTAAAAGAAAGGATATAATGAGACAAAAAAAGGTCACTATATAATACTGAATGGTTTGATACAACAAGAGGACATACCACTTATAAACATACATGTACCCAATATAGGAGCACCTAAATATATTAAAAAATTCTAGCTGTACTTAAAGGGAGAGATCAACAGCAATACAGTCATACTGGGAGACTTGCCCTCCAGTGACATCTTTGGGTAGATCTTTCAAACAAAATAACAAGGAAATAGTGACTTTAAAGGACACACTAGATCAGATATATTTAATATTTACAGAACATTTCATCACAAAGCAGCAGAATATATAATCAAGTGGATATGGAACATTCTCAAAGGTAGACTACATGTTAGAACACAAAATAAGTCTTAACAAATTAAAAAAGATTGAAATCATGTTAAGCAACTTGGATCACAATGGCATGAAACAAGAAATCAATTATAATAAAAAAAAATTCAAACACAAGGGGGCTAATAGCAAGCATGTTATTAAACAGTGAATGGGATTACCAAGATCAAAGAAGAAACAAAAAAATTACCTAGAAATAAAGGAAAATGAACACACAATAACCCAAATCTGAGGATGTTTATAGCTTTACATATCTTCCTCAAAAAGCTAGAAAAATCTCAATCCTATATCTAAAAGAACTAGACCAAGAAAAGCCCAGAGTAAGAATAAGGAAGGAAATAATAAAAGACCAGAGTGGAAATAAATGACATAGAATCTAAGAAGACCATAAGAATGAAACCAAGAGTAAGTTTTTTGAAAAGATAAACAAGATTGATGCAACTTTAATCAGACTTATAAAGAAAGAAATAGGACCCAAGTAAGTGAAATTAGAAGTGAAAGAGAAGTAACTACTGCCATCATACAAATAGAAAGGATTTTTAAAAAATACATGTCAACAGCTGTATGCCAAATTGAACAACTTGGGTGAAATGAAAAATTCCTAGAGACATACAATCTTCCAAACTGAATCAGGAAGAATGCAAAAATTGAATGGACCCATAACAACTAAAGAAACTGAAACATAATAATAATTTTTAAAAACTCCCAGAAAACAAAAGCCCTGGACTAAATGGCTTCATATGCAAATTTTACCAATCATTCCAAGAAGAAATAGCATCTATCCTTAAACTATTCCAAAAATTTCAAAAAGGGTGAACACTTCCAAACTCTTTACAAAGCCATTATTATCTTAACTAAAGTCCTGGTGCATGGATTCATGCACTGGTAGAGTCCCTCAGCCTAGCTGTGGGAATCTGGCCCAAACTGGCTCTCCAACATCACCCAAGGGGTCTCAGATTGCAAGAGGACCATTCTCGGGTGACGCATCCCAGAATCAGACTCCCTCATCTCTAATTCTGGGTGTGTAACCCTGTCCTAGTGGTCATTGAATGTCATAGCTACCAGTCGGATGATTGCTTAGGCTTATAAATATATATAGAGGCCTGGTGCATGAAATTCATGCACTGGAGGGGGGTATCCCTCAGCCCAGTTTGTACCCTCTCCAATCTGGGAACCTTTGGAGGATGTCTGACTGCCAGTTTAGACCCGATTCCTGTGGGCCTAAACTGGCAGTCAGTTATCCCTCTCACATTCTGGTGGCTCCCAACTACTTGCCTGCCTGCCACTTTAATCACCCCTTAACCACTCCCCTACCAGCCTGATCAACACCTAACTGCTCCCTTACTGGCCCAATTGCCCCCCAAACTGCCCTCCCCAGCCAGCCCAGTTGCCCCCAACTGCTCTCCCTGCAAGCCTACTCCCTCCCAACTGCCCTACCCTGCTGGCCTGGAACTGCCCTCCTCTGCAGGCCTGGTCACTGCCAATTGCTGTCCCCTGCAAGCCTGGTCCCCCCAACTACCATCCTCTGCAGGCCTGGCCCCCCAACTGCTCTCCCCTGCCAGCCCAGTCACCCCTAACTATCCTCCCCTGCTGGCCTGATTGCCCACAACTGCCCTCCCCTGTCAGCCATCTTATGGCAACCTCCCTGACCACATGGTGGTGCCCATCTTGTGCGGGAGTATAAGAGTCAATTTGCATATCACCTCTTCGTTATATAGGATATACTGTGTATACCCTGTATAATAAAAGCCTACTATGCTAAGTGACTGGTTGGCCAGTCAGCCATTCAACCAATCAAAGCCTAATATGCTAATGATGTACTAAGGCCACTCAAATGCTCTCTATGACATGCACTGACTACAGGAGGCAGATGTTCTGACTGGTAGGTTAGCTTACTGCTGGGTCAGGCCAATCAGGACTAAGCAAGATGGACCAGACATTCCCTGGAGCCCTCCTGCAAGTCCCTCTCCAGCTGGCCAACCTCCTGTGTCTTTCGCTGGCCCTAATCATGCACCAGTGGAGTTCCTTGGCTTGGCCTGCACCTTCTTGCAATCCAGGACCCCTCGGGGAATGTTGGTGAGCCATTTCAGCCTGATCCCACAGTCCAGGCTGAGGGAACACACTGGTTTAAATTTGTGCACTGGGCCTCTAATATATATATATTCCAAAATCAAATAATGACACTACAAAGAAAATTATTGGACAATATCCCCCAATGAACATAGATATTAAAATCCTCTACAAAATATTAGCAAATCAGATCCAATAATTATTAAATATATCATACACCATCACCATTTGCTAATTTTTCTGGGGTTGCAAGGCTTGCACATATTTGCTAATCAATAAAGGTGATAAATCACATAAACAATGAAGTATAAAAATCTCATTGGATAAAATTAATCACTCATCCTATCTAATAAAAGAGTAATATGCAAATTAAAAACTCCCAGAAAACAAAAGCCCTGGACTAAATGGCTTCATATGCAAATTTTACCAATCATTCCAAGAAGAAATAGCATCTATCCTTAAACTATTCCAAAAATTTCAAAAAGGGTGAACACTTCCAAACTCAGGACTTTCAAATATCAGGACCTCCACTTAGGTCTCCTGACCACTCCACGCTCCAAGGAAACCTCCATCCTGATCCGGGGCACCCTTCTGGGCATTCCATTATACCCACCAGCCATGCCCACCAGCCAATCAGGAGAGAGTATGCAAATTAACCCAACCAAGCTGGCTGCAGCCACAGAGAGAGCAGGAGGGAGGCTTGGATTTCCCTGGCAATGGAGGAAGCCAAGCTTTCAGACACCCTGACTGGCCCAGGCCTCCACTCCAGGCTATAAAGTTTCAATTATAGAAGATAAATAAATCCCAACAAAAATGGTAGCAGCCATGGAGCTGGAGAAAGCAGGAGGGTTGCTCCCACAGCCCTGGCCTGACTTGATCTTCGCTTAAGGTTACCAACTTTCAATTATAGAAGATAAATAAATCCCAATAGAAATGGCTACCTACATGGAGTGAGCAGAAGGCTTGGCACCACTACAGGCTACACAATTTTAATTGTAGAAGATAAATAAATTCCAGATATCAGGACCTCCACTTAGGTCTCCTGGCCACTCCACACTCCAAGGAAACCTCCATCCTGATCCGGGGCACCCTTCTGGGCAAATGAGTTGTCCCCATCCATGCACTATCATGATTGGGCCTAAATGGGCAGTCAGACATTCCTTGAGGGGCCCCAGATTGACGAGCGTGCAGGCTGGGCTGAAGGAGTCCCCCCACCATGCACGAATTTTGTGCACAGGGCCTCTAGTTCATAAAAACTCTCTTCAAGGTGGGAATAGTGCCATCATGCTTCAACATTATGTAGCTATATATGGGAAAAACCTAGAGTCAATATCATACTGAGTGGGCAAAAACTAAAAGTGTTTTCCTTAAGATTAGGAACAAGACAGGGATATCTGCCTTTACCACTCTTATTCAACACAGTGCTGGAAGTTCTAACCACAGTTATTGTTCAAGAAGGAATAAAAGGTATCCAAACTGGAAAGGAGGCAGTAAAACTATCATTATTTGAAGATGACATGATATTGCACATAGGAAACCCTAAAGGCTCCACCAAAAAACTACATGTCTAATAAATGAATTTGGCAGAGTAGCATGTTACAAAATTAATATCCAGAACTCAGTGGCATTATAACCAACAATAATGAACTATCAGAAAGAGAAACTAATTTTCTATTGCAACATCAACAAAAAGTAAGGTACCTAGGAATAAACTTAACCACGGAGGTAAATCACCTGTACTTGGAAAACTAGGACATTGAGAAAGAAAGAGAGAAAAATATAAACAAATGGGAGCATATACCATGTTCATGGATAGGAACCATCAGCATACTGAACAGACAAATATTCTAAAAATATACTAGTATATGAAACCAAAAAGACCCTGAATAAATAGTCTCAGCCGTCTTGAGAAAGAAGAATGAAGTTGGAGGTATCACACTACCTGATAACAAACTATACTACAAAGCCACTAATCAAAACAGCCTTATACTGGCACAAGAACAGATTTATTTCAATGGGACAAATCAGAGACCCTGGAAAGTAACCCATGCCTTTATAGTCAATTAATATTTAACAAAAGCAGAGCATAAAATGGAGTAAAAACAGTATCTTCAATAAATGGTGCTGAGAAAATCTGAACAGGTCCTCGCAAAAAAAAAAAAAAAAAAAAAAAAAAAAAAAAAAAAAAAAAGCAACTTCCACCACATGTAAGAATAAACTCAAAATGAATAAAGGATTTAAAAAACAGGAAAATATAAATTTTTCCTATAAGAAAATATTTTCTATAAAAAATATTTCCTATAAGAAAATATGGGCAGTGAAATTTCACATATTTCTTGAAGCAATATATTTGCTGATGTCTCTGAGGGCAAGGAAAACATGAAAAAGAAAAAAGAAAAATTAATGTACTACATCAAATTAAAAGGCTTTTGCACAGCCATAAAAGCCATCAACAAAATCTGATAATAAGCTAATCTCTAAAATATATAAAGACCTAATGCAACTCAAAACTAGAAAGATAATCCAATTAAAAAATGGGCAAAGAATCTGAATAGACATTTCCAATATGAAAAAATAATGTCACTAATCATCAGAGATGCAAATTAAAGCTAAAATAAGTATCACTTTGCATCTATCAGAATGATTACTATCAATAAACAAACCAATAACAAGTGCTGGTGAGGATGTAGAGAAAAGGAAACAATAGTATACTGCTGGTGGGATTGCAGACTCACACTGCTTGCCACTGTGGGGAAAACAGTATGAAGTTTCCTCAAAAACTTAAAAAAAAAAATGGAACAACCATTTGACACAGTGATTCCCAAAACACCAATCACAAAGGCTATGTTTGTTCCGACCCGAGGGTTAAGTCAACAAGGACCCTAGAGGGGGAGTGAGGATGAAAGGGACAAGAGACATAAGGAATGGAGACAAGACAAAGTTCTGATCAAGTCTCATTTATTCATGAGGAATTCGGGGTATTCATAGGGAGAAGGAGGAATGAGGAAGTTAGTGAAAATTCCTAGCCCTAAGGCAAAACACCTGGCTTACGGGAAAGAGATAAAGTTTGGGGTAATAGAAACCTAGCCCAAGGTTAGTGCTAATGTGGCTGGAGCTTACTACAAAATGGCTATCAAGCACAACAAGTTTGCCACATATGTTCACATTTTTGTTCATAGCAGTGTTATTTACAATAGCCAAGATGGAACGTTTCAATGCCTATAGTAGAAAGTTGATAAAGCAGTACTTTTTTTTTCTTTCGTTTTACACAATGGAATACTATGTCACTATAAAAAAGAATAACCTTTTAAATTTTTGAGACAGCATGATATATCTGAAGATTATTATGTTAAGTAAAATAAGCCAGCCAGAGAAAGAGAAATAGTATATTATTTCATTAATATGTGGAATGTAATGAACAAAATAAACCAATGAACAAAATAGAACCAAAGACATGGATACAAGGAACTGACTGACAAATGTCTGAAAGGAGAGGATGGACGCTGGGGTCAGTGGGGTGGGAGATTGATTAAAGGAATGTGAAGGAATTAAAGAACATAGATGCATAGCCAGTGTGGTGATGGCTAATGGAAGAGGTGGGAAAAAGAGGGGTGGTGGTGATGGAAATGAAGCACATCTCTAATAGTGAAGAATAAAAATTTAAAGAAATGTCCAGTAATATGCATACATTTTTTCATCAGTATCTAGTGTCAGTGCCTGACATGTTTTGCAGTAATTCCCTGATGCTTTATTGAGTTTTCTTTCTTTCTTTTTTTTTTGGTGTGGAAAGTATAATTTTATGAATTTTTTATGATAAAGATGTTCAAATAAGACTTTCTCACTATTGTCAAATTTTAACCTAGCATTTGGGATTCTCAGCTGCCTACCAGAGTCATTACAATATCATTGACTATATTCTCTGTGCTGCACATTTCTGTGACTTATTTATTTTAAAACTCCAAGTTTGTACTTCTTATTCCTCTTCACTTTTTTTCACACAGTCTCCCACACCTCTTACCTCTGGCAACCATCAGATGGTTCTCTGTATCTATGAGGCTATTTATGTTTTGTTTCATTGTTTTGTGCTTTTAGATTTCACAGGTAAGTGAAATCATAAATTTGTCTTTCTCTGATTTACTTCACTTGACATTTATGTTGTCATAAATGGCAAGTTCTTTTTATATTTTATTGCTAAGTAATATTCCACTATGTGTGTATATGTGTGTGTAATCCATTTATCTACCAGTGATAATAATGCTGCAGTGAATACAGAGGTGCAGTTATCTTTTCAAATCAAAGAAGAAATTTATAATGATACCTTGAGACAAATAAAGAGTAAACTCAACTCTCCAAAATCTATAGGATTCAGTAAAAGCAGTCCTAACAGGAAAGTTCATAGTGATACAAGCTTACCTCAAGAAATTAGAATAATCCCATATAAACAATTTAACTTTACACTTAAAGACACTATGAAAAAGAATATCAAACACTTCCAAAATTAGTAGAAAAAAGGAAATAAAAGTCAGAAAGGAAATAAATCAAAGATTAAAAAAAGCAATCAGCGACATGAATGAAACTAAAAGCTAGTTCTTTGAAAAGAAACAAATGTGATAAACCATTAGCTTAACTCATCAAGAGAGGGCTCAAATAAAATCAGAAATTAGAGAGAAGTTACAATAGACATCAGCTATATAAATGATCACAAGAGACTACTATGAACAATTACACTCCCGCAAATTAGAAAACCTAAAAAAAAAGGGGGGGTATAGTTCTAGAAACACACAGCCTTACTATACAGAATCAGAATATTGAATAAAAATATGAATATACAAATTACAAGCAATGACATTGAATCGGTGATTTTAAAACTCCCAGAAAACATAAGTCTAGGGCCAGATAGCTTAGTAAGGTGAATTCTACCACTTAAGAGAAATTAATACCTATTCTTCACAAATTCTTACTCTATGAGACCAGGATTATTCTTATACCAAAGAATAGGGATACCACGATAAAAAATAAATTTTAGGCTCATATTGATGAATATAGATGCAGAAATCCTCAACTGAATTTAACAATATGTTAATAAGAAAGTGGGATTTATTCCTGGATGGTGCAAGGATAGTTCAACAATGTATTGAAATTAGGTGTACTCAATCAATATGATACACTACATTTACAAAATAAAGGTTAAAATCATAGATGGAGAAAAAGCATTTGACAAAATACAGCATCCATTTGTGATAAAAATTCGTAGCAGAGTGTGCATAAGAAGGGACTTTTGTCAACACAATGAAGGCTATATATGACAAACTCATAGCTAACATATTCAATGATGAAAAGCTGATGGTTTTTCCTCTCAGATAAGGAATAAAGAAAGCCCATTCTTGGAATTAATATTCAATATAGTATTGGAAATCCTAGCTAGAACAATTAGACAAATAAAAATTGTAAGGGATAAAGTAAAACTCAATATTTGCAGGTTAGATGATGCTGTATATACAAAACTCTAAAGCCTACATCACAAAGTTATTATAATTAATACATTAGTTTAGTAAAATAGCAAGATATAAAATTAATATACAGAAATCAGTTGCATTTGTATAAACTAATATAAAGCTATTAGAGAAATTAAGAAAGAAATTCCATTTGCAATTGTATCAAAAGAAGAAAATACCAAAAAATAAATTTATGGGAGGCGAAAGACCTGTACACTGAAAACAATGACACTGACCAAAAAAAAAAAAAAATTTGAAGATGATGTAAATAAATATAAAGATATAACATGCTCATGGACTGAAATAATCGATATTGTTAAAATGTCCATACCACCCAAAGCAGCCTACAGATTCATTACAATCCCCATCAAATTATCAATGACAGTTTTCACAGAACTAGAGCAAAGCATCCTAAAATTTGTATCTAACCACAAAAGTCCTCAAATAGCCAAGGCAATCTTGAGAAGGAAGAACAAAACTGGAGAGAGATATCATTCTCCCTGGTTTCAAACTATACTACAAAGCTATCCTATCTAATAAAAGAGTAATAAGCAAATTGACTGTCACTCCAACACAAGATGGCGGCCCCAAATGGTCAAAGATGCCTGCCCCCATATGGTCAAAGATGGCTGCCCCCATGTGCACACAGATGGCTGGAAGGGGAGGGCACTTATGGGCAATCAGGCCAGGAGGGGAGGGCAGTTTGGAGGGACCAGGCCTGCAAGGGAGGTCAGTTGGGGATGATCAGGCCTGCAGGGAAAGGCAGTTAAGGGCAACCAGGTCTGCAGAGGAGGGCAATTGGGGGAAAACCAGACCTGCATGAGAGGGTAGTTGGAGGTGGCCTGCAAGGGAGGGCAGTTAGGGACAACCAGGTTGGCAAGGAGGGAAGTTAGGGGTGACTAGGCCAACAAGGGAGGAAAGTTGGGGGCAATAGGACCAGCATGGGAGGGCAGTTAGTGGTGACCAGGCTGGCAATGGAGGGAAGTTAGGGTTACCTTGCTGGCAACGGAATGCATTTAGAAGTGACTGGGGCAGCAGGGGAAGGCAGTTGGAGGCAACCATACCTGCAAAGGAGGACAGTTAGAGGCTACCAGACCAGCAGGGGAAGGCAGTTAGGGGAAATTGGGCCAGCAGTGGAGCAGTTAGTTGTCAATCAGGCTGGCAGGGGAGTGGTTAGAGGGTGGTTAGGCCCACAGGCAGAAGCAGTTTTAGGTAGGTAGGCAGGAAGGCGAGTCGTTGGGAGCCAGTAATCTGAACTGTGAGAGGGATGTCCCAGATTGGAGAAGGGGCAGGCTGGGCTGACACGCACTCCCCCCCATGCACAAATTTCATGCACCAGGTCTCTAGTAGTAATTAAAAGAGTATGGTATTGGCATAAAAACAGACACATGCCCTAATTGGTTTGGCTCAGTGGATAGAGCATTGGCCTGCAGACTCAAAGGTTCCAGGTTTGATTCCGGTCAAGGGCAAGTACATCCCCAGTAGGTGGTGTGCAGGAGGCAGCTGATCGATGTTTCTCCTTCATCAATGTTTCTAACTCTCTATTCCTCTCCCTTCCTCTCTGTAAAAAATCAATAAAAATATATTTTTTAAAAAAACAGACACAGATCAATTTAATAGAATACAAAACCCAGAAATATACCAATATATATATGGTCAATTAAACTATTACAAAGGAGGCAAGACTATACAATGAGGAGGAGATAATTCCTTTAATAGTGTTGGGAAAACTGAGCCACACTCACACCATTTATAAGAATAAAAGCAAAATAAGTAAAAGTCATGAATGTTACACCTGAAGCCATAAAACTCCTAGAAGAACACATATCAGTAACCCTTTGACAGTGACCTTAGCAATATTTTTTGGATCAGTCTTCTCAGGCAATGGCAAAAAAAGCAAAAATAAACAAATGGGATTCCATCCATCTAAAAAACTTTTGCACATCAAAAAAGTTAAAATACAACCTTCCAATTGGGAGGAGATACTTGTAAATTAAACACTCAATAAGGGGTTATTATTCATAATTTGTAAAAAATTTACACAACTTAATATAAAAAATTCCAATGGAAAAAAATGGCAGAGAACTTGAAGAGACATTTTTTCCTAGACGACGCAGATGGCCAATAGACAAAAAAAGATGCCCAATGTCTGTAATCATCAGGGAACTGGAAATCAAAACTACATGATATGATCTCACACCAGTCAGCATGGCTATTAGTAAAAAAGACAATAAAAACAAGTGTTGATGAAGATGTGGAGAAAAGGGAACCCTGGCATACTGTTGGTAGGAATACAGATTGGTGCAACCACTTTGGAAAACAGTATAGAGTTTCTCAAAAAATGAACAGTAGAACTACCATATAACTTAGCAATTCCACTTCAGGGTATTTATCTGAAAACACACACACACACACACACACACACTCCAGTTTGGAGAAATCTGTGCATTCTTGTATTCATTTCAGCATTATACTAGTATACAATAGCCAAGATATAAAGGCAACCTGAGTGTACATTAATTACATTTTTACATTGATAAAAATGTAGTATATATTGTACAATAGAATATTACTCAGCCATAAGTAAAATAAAATCTTGTCATTTGTAATCACCTGCATGGACCTAGAGAGTTTTATGCTAAGTGAAATAAGTCAAACAGAGAAAGGCAAATACCATATGATTTTTCTTATATACTGGAGACCCAGTGCATGAAATTCATGCATGGGGGCAGGGGGCGAGTCCCCTCAGCCCAGCTTGCACCAACTCACAATCCTGGACTGCTGGCTCCTAATTGCTCATCTTCCTGCCCGCCTGGTCACCCCTAACTGCCCTCCCCTGCCAGCCTGATTGCTCCTCACTGCCTCTGTGGGCCAGCCTGGTTGCCCCCAACTGCCCCTACTGCTGGCCTAGTCATCTCTCACTGCCCCCTCTGCCAGCCTAATTGCCCCCAACTGCCCTTCCTGCTGACCTGGTTGCCCCCAACTGCACCCTTCCCCCACCAGCCTGGTTACTCTCAACAGCCCCCCTGCTGTCCTGGTCATCCCCAGCTGCTCCCCTCCCAACCTGGTTGACCCTCATGCCCCCCCCCCCTACTCCCACCAGCCTGGTCTCCTCACACAGCCTGCTTGTTCAGTCATTTGGTTGTCCCTCAAGCTGGCCCTGGATGGCTGAGCAGCCAACATCCGAGGCTTTCCTGCACTTTGGGCCGACCCTGTGCAGATGGGCAGCCATCATCTGAGTCTTGCCTGTGTATTGGGCCAGCCCTAGGCAGCTGGGAGGCTGAGGCTGGCACACGGAGGCAGGCACATGGAGAGAGATATCAGAGGGCTCAAATAAAATCAGAATAATTATAAGAGTAAACTGTAATAAAAGTTAAAAATGGTTATAATAGGGGGCCTCCAGAGGCAGGCACATGGAGAGGCCAGACCTGGCCATGCTGAGCACCTGTCGCCCCGATGGGATTGAGGGTACTGGGCACCACCATCTTGTGGCTGTGGGTGCTGCCATCTTTGAGGGATTGGCAGTCATTTAGCATATTCCCTCTTTATTAGATAAGATGGCATCTAAAAACCAAAACAAGTGTGGAACTCTGTCAGAGTACACTAGATGCAAAGCCAATTAGAGCAGCGGTCACCAATCTTTGGACCTCATGGACCATCAGTAGTCTGCAGACCATTGGTTGGCAATAGCTGAATTAGAGTGTAGGAGCCCTGTTCAGAGTACACTGATGTTCAGGCCACTCAGCCTGGGAATCTCAATGAGAATATTCATGGTTACTTTGCTATATACAGGTACTTTGCTATATACAGGTGCAAGAAGCAAGGACACAGTAATCTGTACACACTGTGCAAGGGTGCCCTTCTGTAACCCAAATAGTGATGTCACTGTTTGGAAAGAAGCCTCTTTTGTCTAAGTTGGTATTAAAGTCGCCACTGACCAGCCAACAGTATGTGGCTGCTTAGTGAGGCTGTAGCTCTAAGGATGACTCTTATATAGCTCCTATGTTGGAGGTTATTGCTACTTTGTAGGAAAGATATATTGTTAACTAGCCAGTGTACGGCTACTGTACGGGACTTTACTTGGAAGCACTGCTTTGTCTAATAACTCCTATCGTAGCAATGGCTACTTGGGCTACAATAAAGTCTCTCTTATATGCCCATGACTTCTCATGCCTTCTCTGTCATATATCTGGCATCCAAGGAGGTCCAGTCACTGGCAGAGAGGTTTGGACCCAAAAGTTGGCATAGTGGAACAGGATTAAGGAGTGAGTACTCCAACAACAAGCAAACAAACAAAACTAAACAGTAATGCACTCATAGATACAGGAAACGTGTATCTATGAGAAGGGCAATGGTGGGGTGGATATAGATAGTTTAGGTAAAGACGTTTATGATATACAAACTTTCAGTTATAAAATAATGGTGAAGTGATGTACAGCATAGGAAATATAGTTAATGATATTGTGATAATTTTGTATGGTGACAGATGGTAACTAGAGATATCGTGGAGATCATTTCGTAATGCATATAAATATCAAATCATTATGATGTACGCCTGAAATTCATAGGATGTTTTTTTTTCCAATAAAAATGTAAAACCAATAAAATGCAAGTAGAAAATCCAGCAATACTTCTGAATTTACATTAGTTTATTGATGCTATTTAAAAAATTTTTAAGACATATTTTTATTGATTTCAGAGAGGGAGAGAGAGATAGAAACATCAATGATGAGAGAGAATTATTGATCAGCTGCCTCCTGCACACCCCCTACTGGGGATCAAGCCCACTATCCTGGGCATGTGTTCTTGACCAGAATCAAACCTGGGACCCTTTGGTTCGCAGGCCAATGCTCTATCCACTGAACCAAACCAGCTAGGGCTTGTTTTTAAATTTTACATATAATTAAAATTCAAGAATATAAGTTGCTAAAATTAGGTAACTGAAATATAAAATGTTATATTTTTACCATGAATGTGACTTTGAAGTCTATTTCTATTGGAAAACAACTTCATAAACTCTTTTCTAAGCTTTAGTTTTTATTCCTCAGAATACTTTTAAAGCTTATTCTTGCTAGATTTGATCTCCAAACAAATGAAACAGCACAATATCCTTAAAAAGTTATAAATGAGAAAACAATGTAAATCATTTTTATTGAGTAAATACTCATAGCATAAAATATTATAACCATTTTTAACTTTTATTATAGTTTACTCTTGTAATTATTCTGATTTATTATTATTGTTAACCTCTTACTCTGCCTATTTTTAATATTTATTGTTGAGAGTATTACAGATGTTCCCTCTTTTTCCCCCCATTGACCCCTCCACCAAGTTCCTCCTCACCCCAAGCTTTCACCACACCACTGTCTGCAATCCTGGGCAATGCATATATGCATATAAGTTTTTTTTATTAATCTCTTTCCCCACCCCTTCATTCCTTCCCTTCAAGATTAGTGAGACTGTTCCATGCTTCCATACCTCTGGATTTAAAAACTTCATTAGTTTATTTTGTTCACTATATTCCACATAAAAGTTAGATCATGTGATATTTATCTTTCTCTAACTAGTTTATTTTGCTTAACATAATAATCTCAGGGTGCCTCCATGCTGTCTCAAGGGTAAGAGATCCTTGTTTTCATAGCTACACAGTATTCCATTGTATAAATATACCATAGCTTTCTTATCCATTCATCTGATGGGCATGTCAGATATTTCCTGATCTTAGCTATTGTAAATAATGCTCTTTTTTAAAAAAAAAAATGTGCATATATTCTTTCTGATTCATGTTTTGGGATTCTTAGAATATATTCCCAGAAGTTGAATCATTGGGTCAAACAGCAGTTCCATTTTTAATTTTTTCAGGAAACTCCACACTGTTTACCATATTGACTAGACCAGTCTACATTCCCACCAGCAGTGTACTAGGGTTTCCTTCTCCCCACATCCTCACTAGCACTTATTTGTTGATTTATTGATGGTAGTAGTCATTTTGGCATGTGTGAGGTAATATTGGGCATTTTTTCACAAGTCTCTTGTCCATTTGTATGTCCTATTTAGGTCCTTTATCCATTTCAAAATTGGATTGTTTGTTCTTGTTTTGTTGAGTTGTAATAGTTTTATGTATATTTTAGAAATTGACCCATTTTCAGATGTATAATTGGCAAATATGTTCTCCCATTAAGTGGGCTCCCTTTTGATTTCGATACTGGTTTCTTTGCTGTGTAGAAGCTTTTTAGTTTGATATAATCCCTTTTGTTTATTTTTTTCTTTGTTTCTTTTGCCCTAGGACAGTGGTTCTCAACCTTTCTGATGCCGTGACCCTTTAATACAGTTTCTCATGTTGTGGTAACCCTAATCATAAATTTATTTTCATTACTACTTCATAACTGTAATTTTGGTACAGTTATGAATCATAATGTAAATATCTGTGTTTTCCGATGGTCATGACCTACAGGCTGAGAACTGCTGCAGAGCCTAAAACCATCTGTATTAAAGGGTTGCGGCATTAGAAAGATTGAGAGCCACTGCCCTGGGAGATGTATTGGTGACAATTTTGCTATATGAGATGTCTGAGATTTTGCTGCCTATATTTTCTTACAGGATTGTTATAGTCCCATGACTTTTGTATCTTGCTACTTTACCAAATTCATTTATTCTTGTAGTTTTAATGCAATCTTTAAGGTTTTCTCTGTACAATACCAAGGCATCTACTAATAACAAAAAATTTTACCACCCCCTTTCCAAGTTGAATGCATTTTATTTTTCTTCTTGTCTGATCACTGTGGCTACGATTTTTAGTACTATGTTGAATAAGAGTGGTGAAAGCAGACATGACTTGCTCCTATTCTCAAGGGAAATGGTTTTAGTTTTTGCCCATCGAGTGGGATGTTGGTTTTAGGTTTGTCATACTTGGCCTTTATTGTGTTGAGGTATGAAACCTCTATTCCCACAATGCTGAGAGTTTTTATAAAACATTGATGCTGGATTTTGTCTAACGCTTTTTCTGCATCTATCAATATGATTATGTGATTTTTTAAAAAAAAAAATCCTTATTCAGATTATTACAGTTGTTCCTCTTTTATTCCCCCAAAGCTCCTCACCACCCTGATCCCATCCTACCCTCTGCCCTTACCACCCGCCCCCAACTGTCATCATCCATAAGTGTATGGTTTTTGTCCAGTTTCTTCCTGCACGCCGCCCACACCTCTTTCCTCCCTAGAATTGTCAGTTCCCTCCCTTTCTATGCCCCTGATTCTTTTATATTCACCAATTTATTCTGTTTATCGATTTTTTATTCACTTGATTTTTAGATTCACTTGTTGATAGATATGTATTTGTTGTTCAAAATTTTTATATTTACCTTTTTCTTCTTCTTCCTTTTCTTAAAGAATACCTTTCAGCATTTGATATAATACTGGTTTGGTATTGATGAAAGCCTTTAGCTTTTTCATATCAATGAAGCTCTTTATCTGAACTTCAATTCTGAATGATAGCTTTTCTGGGTAGAATAATCTTGTTTGTAGGTTCTTGCTATTCATCACGTTGAATATTTCTTGCCACTCCCTTCTGACAAGCATAGTTTCTGTTGAGAAATCAGCTGACAGTCATATGGGTACTCCCTTGCAAGTAACTAACTGTTTTCCTCTTGCTGCTTTTAATATTCTCTCTTTGTCTTTTGCCCTTGGCATTACTTATGATGTGTCTTGGTATGGTCTTCTTTGGATTCCTTTTGTTTGAGGTTCTTTGCACTTCCTGGACTTGTAAGTCTATTTCTTTCACTAGGTAGGGAAAGTTTTCAGTCATTATTCCTTCAAATAGGTTTTCAATATCTTGCTTTTTATCTTCTCCTGGCACCCCCATAATTCGGATAATGGTATGCTTGAAGTTGTCCCAGAGGCTCCTTACATTATCTTTATGGTTTTTCTTTACATTTTTTTTAATGATGTATTACATGTGTACATATCATCCCATTGCCTCCCCACCACACTCCTATACATGCCCTCACTCCCTAGTGCCTTGCATCCATTGGTTATGCTTATATGCATGCATATAGGTCCTTCAGTTGAATTCTTATCTATCCCACCTAACTTTCCTGCAGTAATTTGACAGTCTGTTTGATGTTCTACTCCCTTTGTATCCATATTTTTGTTCATAAGTTCTTTATAATCCATAAATGAGGGAGATCATGTGGTTTGCTTTTTTTTCATTGACTAGCTTATTTCACTCATATACTCTCCAGTTCTATCCAGATTGCTGCAAATAGTAAGAATTCTTTCCTTTTGACCGCAGCATAGTATTCCATTGTGTAGATGTACCATATTATTCTGATCCAGTCATCTGTTGATGGGCACCTAGGCTGTTTCCAAATCTTAGCTATTTTATTTATTTATTTTTAAATTAAATCTTTATTATTCAGATTATTACATTTGTTTCTCTTTTTTCCCCTCCATAGCACCCCTCCACCCAGCTCCCAT
>PVJN01002886.1:53973-110287 GCA_004026805.1 Lasiurus borealis | reverse complement strand
CATGGTACCAGCCAACACAAAGCTTTAACCTCAGCATGAACAGAAAGCTTAGGCGACAGCTGTGGGTCTCTCTTAACAAAAAGAGCAAGAAAAGCCAATATAAAATGCTCAAGTGCCTTCTCACTGCCTTAATTCCTTTTATGTTATTTATTTATTTATTTTT
Organism: Lasiurus borealis; assembly: GCA_004026805.1. Classification (NCBI taxonomy): domain Eukaryota; kingdom Metazoa; phylum Chordata; class Mammalia; order Chiroptera; family Vespertilionidae; genus Lasiurus; species Lasiurus borealis. The sequence continues at coordinate 110,124 of PVJN01002886.1, read as the reverse complement.
TAAATTGCTACCAAATATTCAGAGAATTAGATTGTAAGTTTGTTTGGGATATTTGTCAAAAAATTATGATGACATTGTAGAATAATATTATGTAAGAAAATTCTTTTGTGTCTAGGCCATGGCAATTCAATTTCAAACTGGCTATCAATTTCTTTTTTGTATAGACAAGGTCTTAGTTACTTTATTAGAATACTTAATCAAATTGCTTACAAAAATATTGGCTCTTTATTTAGCTGAAAACTTTGATTTTTATTTAAAAAGCTAATTTATTAATTAAAGTAGATATCTCAATTTTAAAGCAAAAGAAATTTAGTAAATGTTTATGTCTGATTCACAAGCCACAAATGTTGCCCCGCCTCTAGCTTAATATAGGTGGCTTTGGGCTTTTTGTCATTTTAAATTCTAATGTTGGAATTTTAAGAAATACTTACTTAATTTTGCCCTTTTTAGAGACTACAAGAAACAGGAGAATCAGTACACCTAAGGGTTCTTACCCATGAAGGGTCAGGAATATAAGTCAAAAATACTTCCTCATGTACCCCAGGTAACATTATCATACAGCTGGTAACTGTTGGTATTGCAAGAAATACGTTCTTAGGTGTCTGTACCATTCTAGCAGGAATCCACACGGGTTTTGGAAAATTTTTCTGGAAATATACAAGCATACCCTCTCCCAAAGGTTAATAATGGATCGGGTCCCTTCCATAAACCAGATTCGGGAACTTTCCATTTAACTAAACCATTTCCTTTTGTTTTTTCCTGACACCAATGTAGTTCCATAGGTGTCTGTCCATTAGCATCACAAGTGAAAAAGTTTAAAGTAATTAAGGCTTGGTGCAGCCTACCCACAGGTGATTTCTCCATCATCCCTTCTTTTTGTTTTTCAAGTTGGGATTTTAGTCGCTGATGCTGTCATTCAATAATGGCCTGTCCTTGAGAATTATATGGTATTCCTGTAATGTGCTGAATTTTCCACCTTTTACAAAATTCCTGGAATTTACAGCTTATATAAGCAGGCCCATTATCAGTTTTAATAATTTTTGGAACTCTCATGATGGCAAAAGCAGCTTGGCAATGATTAATAACCTGTTTTGCCATTTCTCCTGTAGATGCAGTAGCCCATATTACTTTTGAAAAGGTGTAACAGAGACATGTAATGCCCCAAGGCATCCAAAGGAAGTATAATGCGTTACATCCATTTGCCAGATATGGTCTTTTAGCAAACCTCTAAGGTTGACTCCTGTGTTAGGCCCTTGAGGTAGATGTAACATACAAGTGGGACATTCCTTAATAATCTGTTTTGCCTGCTGTCCAATGATTGAGAATTGTTTAGACAGCATTTTGGCAGGCTGATGTAAAAGCTGATGAGATTCTAAGGCTTCTTTTAATAAAGCTACGAATTAATCAGCATGTGCATTTCCTTTTGTTAAAGGACCAGGTAAAACACTATGAGCCCTGATGTGAGTGATATAAAAAGGATATTGTCTTTGTTGTACAATTTGCTGAACTTGTTTAAATAATAAAAATAAAGTTCGGTCACTAAGCCATTTCAACCGGGCAGTTTCAATTCTATTCACTAAGTTTGCAGAGTAAAAAGAATCAGAGATGATATTAAGAGGTTCTTGGAAATCCTGCAATACAGCCTTAATTGCTTCTAGTTCAATTCTTTGTACAGAAGTATGACTGGTCAGTATAACTCTTGTCTGAGTTTACTGTATGATAGGCAGCTTTCCCATTAGATGATCCATCAGTGAAAAGAGTTAAAGCTCCAGGAATAGGTTCCTGCCTAGTATTTTTTGGTATAATAATAGGGGTATTATATAAAAAATTGTAGTAATTTATGTTTTAATAGGTGACAGCTAAGTTCCCCTGAATATCCACTTAACCCAATTTGCCAATTATTATCAGTCTGAAATAATATTTCTAATTGCTTCCCAGTGAGGGGGTGGGGGGTAGATACACTGAGGCTCTTCCCCTCTAAGCTGTTTACAACGTTTTCTAATTTGAAATATTAATTGGACCATTAGTTCTACATATGTAACTGCAGTTCTAGAGGACTGATGCCCTAGGTGGATCCATTCAATAATAGCAGGAGAATTTTTATTTTGAAGGATGACTCCAGTGGGACTATTTGCAGTGGGGTTAATTTGTCCCAATAAAGGTAATTCGGGCTGTACCCGAGCTACTTGGGCTAAGGAAATTGCCTGCTCAACTCTTAGCAATTCATTCCTAGCTTCATCTGCTAATGTTCGGGCAGAGGAAAGATTAGGATCACCTCTAAGCATACTAAATAAATTTATCATTTCTCCCGTAGAGATCTTTAGATAAGGTCTTAACCAATTAATGTTCCCTAATAATTTCTGGAAGTCATTTAAAGTTTTAAGACAGTCTTTTCTTATCTCTACCTTCTGAGGCCTAATGAATTGGTTTTCAATTAAGGTTCCCAAATATTGGAAAAGCGTTTCTTTCTGTACCTTTTCCGGAGCAAGTCTTAATTAAGCCCCATTTAGGGAGCTCCTCTTCTAATTGGGAAAACATGGCCAAGGTCTGTTCTTCCCTTGGGCTTGCTAAGAGCAAGTCATCCATGTAATGGATAATATAACATTGGGAGTATTTGTCTCTTACAGGCTGAACAGCTTAAGCCACATATTTTTGACACAAAGTAGGGCTGTTGGCCATTCCTTGAGGTAGAACCTTCCATTGATATCTTTTCATGGGTTCTATATTATTAATAGATGGCACCGAAAATGCAAATCTCTGTTTATCTTGAAGTGCCAAGGGAATGGTGAAAAACAATCTTTAAGATCTACCAATATAAGAAACCAATTTAAAGGGATTTGTGAAAGTGCTGGGAGTCCAGGTTGTAAAGCTCCCATGGTATGCATAGTAGCATTAATTGCTCTAAGATCATGTAATAATCGCCATTTTCCTGTGCCCTTTTTAGGGATTGTAAATATAGGCGTATTCCAAGGACTAGTGGAAGGTTCTATGTGGCCAGCTTCTATTTGTTCTTCTATTAATTCATGAATATGACCTAATTTCTCCTTGGTTAATGGCCACTGATCCACCCATATAGGTCTGTCATCTTTCCATTGTATTGGATCAGCATGAGGGTGAGGAGACTGAGCAGTGACCGCTCCTAAAAAGGTTGATATGCCATCTGAGTCATTAACTGCTGTCCTTTGCCAGTAACAATACATGCCCGTAAACCTTCTAAAACATCCCGGCCCCATAAATTGACTGCAATTTTAGGGATGATGTAGGGTTGAAACCATCCTGTCTGTCCTTCCTCATCTTGCCATCTTAACACTGCAGCACTACGTTGTGCATCATCAGGAATTCCTACCCCCTTAACTGAGCCCATAGCTTCTGTCATGGTCCAGTTTGGAGGCCAGAATTCTTTGCTGATAACACTAACATCTGCTCCAGTGTCCACTAGACCCCTGAGTTGTTTTCCCTCTATTTTTAAATTAATCATAGGATGGGTTTTGCTAATTTCGTGTATCCAATAAATATCTGAGTTTCCAAATCCTTGCATTCCTCTTTTCCTATTTATAGCCTCACCTTGCTAAAAATAAGGTAGAAGTAGTATCTGAGCAATTCTTTGTCCTGGAGTAATTTGCAGTATATTATTACATTCTAGTATAACTTTAATTTCTCCTTCATAATCTGAATCAATGACTCTAGGCAGAACAGTTAATCCTTTTAAAGTGTTTCCACTTCTCCCTAAGAGTAATCCTAAAGTTCCTGGTGACATAGGACCCCAAATTCCTGTAGGAATAGCTTGCAGAGCAATAACAGGAGTCAAAGTGACTACTATAGTGCTGTTAAGATCCAGGCCTGCACTTCCTGGAGTTGCTGGAATGAGGGAATCCACTGTGGGCCTTATAGGGCAGGTTTCCCCTATTAATAACGGGACTGGGGGGCACCCCTCTGGCCATTTCCCGGTGGTTGACCATACCCGGTATCTTGATCTAGAGGCTGCCCATTTCTATGAAATTTTGATTTACACTGTCTTGGCCCAATGGTTACCTCTCTGACATCTAGGACACCGAGAGGCTGGATCTCTCAGAGGCTGAATGTTTATGCCTCTCCCTAGAGTGCTACCTTGGTCCTTCTTAGAGGCCAAAACCTTTACAACATTTAAAATATAGTTATTAATTCTTATTTGATAAAGCTTTCCATGCAATTTCAAGTATATTAGATTGGTTAAATTTAAGATGTCCTTTAAAAACAGAGAGCAAGTTTCTTGTATTACTCTGGGCCCATGGAGCTTTACAAGAATCATCTCTGTTAAAGCCTTGAAATTTTAACATGGAAAAAAACCCATCAAATATATATACTCATATATGATTTAAAGATTATAATATTTTTTATAATTATCTTAAGATATCAATTACATTTTTAAACTGTCAGTTGGGAATCAACAGAATTAATCCTTTTTTATTAGACCAATCAACAATGTATTTTGAATTCCTAATTATTAGAGAAATTTTATCTTATTTTCTCCCAATTTAATTTAGTAAATTTAGCTGAAAACCTTGATTCTTTTCCTTTTGGTTCCTTTATGCCATTTTTCTTAAAAAATAAAGACCAGTTCTGGGTTTTCTTTTTCTGCAACTTTTACAGAGAGATTCCAGCTTAAAACCCTGTCTAATATGTCCAAAAAGGTGGACAATTGCGCGCATTTCTTTTTAAGCCGGGCTTCTCTCCTCACGAGTACAGAAATTCCAGACACATCTCTACATTTTTAAAACGTTTTCATGGCGAGAAAGGAGACTTTAGATTAGTATACTGGGAGAGTGGACTTTCATACTAGATTGCTACAGTGTCTCTCTTCCTCCACATCAGTAACAGATCTGGCCGAATTTCTTTTCATGCTTAACGGATAAAGACAGATCTTAAATTTTTTCTTTCTTTTTCGCTTTCCAAAGTAATAACTAGCACCTAATTTGGCCAAGATTAGCATTTCCCTGCTATTTTTCTTATAATTTTTAAATGAAACCTTCAGTAATCTCATTGCAGGAGAGCAGAGAGCCTTGCCCTCTCCTGCCACCTTTGAATTTCTCCACACCAGAGGCAGTTTCAGCAGTGGAGTTTCACTTATTACAGATTTCAGATTCCAAATGCAAACTAAGACTTTAATTTGAACAAGAAACCACATTATTTAAGCATGCAAACCAAAAGTCTATAATAAAGTTTATTTTATATTTATAACCTAATTCTTCCCCATTAGCCTGGCTGCAAAAGACGTTCCTACCCTACTTACAGATCACGACTCTGTAGTTAATCTGTGGGCTTTGCGTACGTTGAATTCCCCTCACCTTTTCCTAGATGACTCTTCCCTCACCATTTTCCTTGGTGTATTTTTCCTTCCTTTGCTCTTAGACGAATAATACCTTCTCCTCCAGGCGACCCTGTTCGGGCGCCAGATGTGGGAACCTCTTTCCACGTCCCGCGTGGTTCAGGGTTCCCGGGTCAGGGTTCGGGTTCTGAAGGAGGTCGCACGCAAACGAAATGAGAGACTAGAAAATATTAATTTGGCGATATTGGGGGGCCAGGCGGGAGCCTTCCTCTAGTGGGAAGGACTACCATTTGCTCTGGCATTTTTCTCCCTTTTATTAAGGCTTTGGGACACACCCCTAGCCTTTAGGCAGGAAATAACAGAAATTAACATGATACAAACAGATAGTTTCAACTAAACAATGAATAATCAGCTCTGACCTTTCAGAGCAATTAAGGTTGGCCAGCCTTCTGGCCTTCCGTTTACATCCACCTAGTGAGAACAATTATATCCACCTAGTGAGAACAATATTTGGTCTCCGACACCCCAGCTTTTTTTCATTTCCATTCGCCTGAAAAAATATTTTTTCATCCCTTCACTATCTGTCCGTGAGTCCTTTGTTCTAAGGTGAGTCTCTTGAAGACAGCAGATGTATGGGTCATGTTTTCTTACCCATTCAGCTACTTTATTATGTATTTTTATTGGAGCATTTAATCTATTTATATGTAAGGTTATTATTGATAGATACTTATTTGTCACCATGTTTATTCGTTATGCCTATGTTCCTTCAATGCTTCCTATTTCTTCTTTTTACAGCAGTCCCTTTATAATTGCTTGCATTTCTGGCTTCGTGGTTATAAACTCTCTTAGACCTTTTTTGTTTGTGAAGTTCCTGATTTTACTTTCAGTTTTGAATGATAGCCTTTCTGGTTATATTATTCTTGGATTCAGTCTTCTTCTTTACATCACTTTGTATATTTCATTACATTCCCTTCTTGCCTGAAGTGTTTCTGTTGAGAAATCAGTTGATAATCTAATGGAAGACCACTTTTAGATGACTTTCTCTCTCTCCCTCTGGCAGCCTTTGAGATTCTTATTTTGTCATTGGTGTTTTCCCATCTATACTAATGAAAGCCTAGGTAGTCCCTGCGCCCTCACACAATGCCTTCATACATCACAAGATGACCGCCGTAACATGACCATAACAAGATGTCTGGAAGGGGAGGGCAGTTGTGGGCAATCAGGTTAGCAGGGAAGGGCCATTAAGGCCAATCAGGCCAGTAGTAAATTGAGGTTAGGGGTGATTGGGCTGATGGGGTTGGGTAGTTGGGGCCAACCAGGCCTGAAGGGGAGGGCAATTAGGGGCAACCAGGTCATCAAGGGAGGGAAGTTATGGACAACCAGGCCTGTAGGTGAGGGCAGTTGTAGGCAATTGGGCAGGCAGGAGAGGGCAGTTGCAGGTGATCAGGTCAGCAGGGGAGCAGTTAGGCATCAATCAGGTTGGTAGGGGAGCAGTTAGGGGGTGATCAGGGTGGCAGACAGAAACAGCCAGGGGCAATCAGGCAGGCAGGCTGGCAAGCAGCAGTTGGACATTCCCTGAGAGGTCCCAGATGGCAGGTGGTGCAGGCCAGGCTGAGGGATACCTCCCATGCACCAATTTCATACACTGAGCCTCTTGTCTATGTATATAAAATCCTCTGTGCAAGTAAACTTATGGTGGAACAACCAAACAACTAAACAACCAAACAACTGAACAATCAGTTGCTATAATGTATGCTGACTACCAGGGGGCATGCATGGAACATGGCAGGCATTGGCGGCAGGTGGTAGAGCATAGAACATGGCAAGCATCCACCTAACTGGAATAGTGGAGAAAATAAGTATGGGCACCAGACCAAGGTGGGATGCTGATCACTGTCATTGTGGCAAGCGTCTGGTAGTTACTGAAAATTCTTTGGTCTGCATGCCACAGTCCCCCCTGGTGCTCATACTGCCAGCATCCAGTGCTAGCCCCAATCACTTAGCACCATCAGAAGATGGGAGCAGTAGCTGCTGGCCCTGATCATGCCTCCAGTTGCTCCACCTACTCCTGCTCCTTAGGGGTGATTGGGGGAGCAGGGCTGCCAGCAGACAGGGGAGCAGGGGTTGTGACAGAATAGGCTGGGCGGGGGCATTGAGGATGAGCTGAGACTAGGCCTTTTACCCAATGCAGCCTCATGGACCACAGTTCCTTTCAAGGTCCACAAATTTGTTCACTCAGCCCCTACTTTAATAATAATGTGTCTTGGTGATGATCATTTTTGGTTCATCTTGCTTGGGACCCTGTATGCTTCTTTGACTTGTTTGAGTTTTTTATTCCAAATATCAGGGAAGTTTTTAGTTATTATTTCTTCAAACAGAGTTTTCTATTCCTTACTTCATTTCCCCTTCTTCTGGTTCCCCTGTTAAGTGGATGTTGTTTTGTTTCATGTCATCCCAAAGCTCCCTTAGACTCAATCCTACTTTTCAAGTTTTGTGTTTGTTTGATTTTTTTCCAGTTGCTGCTCTGCTTAGGTATTTTTCCTATCTTGTTTTCTAGCCTGTGATGTGGTCCTCAGATTCTTTTAGTCTACTGTTGATATTTTCCATTGTGTTCTTTTTTGCAGCTATGTCATTCTTCATTTCTCATTGGTTCTTCATTTCTACTTGATTCTTACACATGTTGTTGAATTTGTCTTGCCTTCTTTTCAGCGTTCTTATAACCATTGCTCTGAATTTTTTCTCTAACAAATTGCTTGCCTTCATTTCCTTTACTTCCTTTTCTGGTGATTCCTCCTTTTTTTTCTTTGTTTCTCCATTTTTTTTTCTTTGTGATTATTTCTATGTATCAGATGAAACTTATATGTCACCTTGATTTTTTTGTTTGTCTTATACTACATGTTTTGTGGGACTCAATGGTTCAGTGTTTCTCATCTTCTAGGCTGAGTATTGTAGAGTTCTCCCCTACTTGGAATATTTGTGTTTTCTGGATGTAGTTGGGTCTATAGTATTATTATCTCATTCATGGATGGATTCTCCTCTCATCTGTTTGGTTATGTGTCTTACTCTTTTCCAAATTTATCAAACAGTACAAAATACAAACTCAAAAAGGCACAAGACAAAGGGAAAAACACATGAATATACTCAGAACACTGATAAACACAATAAAAATGGCCATCAGGAAAAAGAGAGTTAGAAGAGAGAACAGAGAACAAAAATGACATTGAGAAAAGGAAATAAGGTAAGAGAGAAAAGCAAAAGAAGAAGAAATATGGGGGAAGATATACATACATGGGAAGAAACCTCCATAATATAAACAAAGAAACCAAAAAATGTAAACACAACATCCAGAAAAGGGGGAGAAGGTTTAGAATCTGTAGATTCAGAGCTTATAACCAGAAAGTAAAGTAAAGAGAAGGAATGGAATGTATAGGAGAATGGCCGCAATTAAGTATAGTGGAAGTAGAAAAAGAATTAGTAGATAAGAAGAAAAAAATAATCAATAAATTTTAGAAAAGCAAAAAAAGATAAAAAATATTTTATCGATCCATATTTTTATCTATTTTTGAAAAAGGAGAATGGAGGAGAGAGCATATGGACTTAAGTTTAGTGAGTGAAACTAATTAAGCAATTAGAAGAAGAGAGCAAGAGAACAGAGGAAAAACAAAAGCATAAAAAATTGACTAGCAAATAGAAAAGAGAAGTGTGCATGGACTTGGAGAAAGGGAAAGGAAATTAGATATATTAATAAGTCAAGCAGATAAAAAAGATCAATTTTTAATAAAAGGTAAAAAGAAAAGAGAGAAAACTAAAGCAGGAACAGGAGAAAAGAAACAATGTAAAAGGGAGAAGTGAGGAAGAAAAGGTTGGATAAAAAGAAAGACTAAGATAAACTAAAATAATGATATAAAAATAAAAATAGAATGAGGAAAAATAATACAAAAAATAAAAGGTTAAATGTTTTTTTCTCTCCCCTAAGTAAAAGATAAAAATAAAAAAGTGAAGTATTGTATGCTTCAGCTGAGTTTAATATCCCATGTCTAAAACCCTTCTCTACTGTTCTGTCTGCCAATTTCAGTTTCCTGTTAGAGATAGTTAGCACTGTGTTGAAGTTCCCAGTGATACACACTCCTCTGTGACTGTCTCCCCAGCCTTGGTTGTAGGCAGGTGGGACCAATCTGCCTGCTTTCAGGCTTATTTACACAAGCATTTATTTCTTACACAGAGTTTGGGCGGCGGTGGTATTTCCATAACCTCACAGCCCCTCAACCCATTCCCCCAGGACTCCAAGGGGTTATTCAAATTATTCATTTCCTCTGGAAAGCTCTAGGTTGGGTCCAGCTGCACTAGTTGTCCTGGAGGTACTGCTGGAAGGGCCTGGCTTTTTAGGAGAAAAATGGCTGCTTATGGTTGGAGGTACTGGAATATCTTAGTGCCACATTCTTAGGCACCTTTCCTAGTCCTGCTCCCCTCCACAGTCTCTCTCCAGCCTCCTCCAAGCCTTCACAATCTGCATCTCCATCTGTACCCCAGCCTCAGTGAGTATTTGTAATCGAAAAGTCCAATGAACTGGGTTTAGTGAACAAAAGCAGGAAAAATATAAAGGCAAAAGATCCACACCACTGGGAGCTTCTCTCAACCCAGTACCATGTGGCTCCAGCAGTCCCTCAGGCAGCCTTTCTGGGTACAGCCTCTCATGGCTATGAATTTAGATATAGATTTCCTGGATACCAGCAGCCCTGTCCTTTCCTGCTGTGGACTGTCTCAGCATCTGTGTTTAATTGGCCAATTCTGGGTTGACGTTATTCAATTTAGTTGTTCCTTCTGTCTGCTCCATGAGAAGGCACAGGACATGTCTGCCTATTTGGCTGCCATTTTGAACTCCACAGTTTTTTTAATCCTCTCTTCTACTGATAGGCACTTAGACTATTTCCAAATCTTAGCTATTGTAAATATACTGCAATGAACATAGGGGTGCATATATCCTTTCTGATTGGTATTTCTGGTTTCTTGGGATATATTCCTAGAAATGGAATTACTGGGTCAAATAGGAGTTGCATTTTTAAAAATATATATATTTATTGTTTAAAGTATTATATATAGCATATAGTCTCCCACCTCCACATTGACCTCTCTCCAGCCACCCCCAACCACCAGCATATGCCTCACCCCCCCTAATGTCTGTGTCCATTGGTTATGGTCATATGCATACATGAAAGTCCTTTGATTGATCTCTTACCTCTTCCTTTCCTCCCCAGCCCTCCCACCCCTGTCCTATGAAGCTTATTCTTTGGCATAATCAGACACAATTCTGGGGGGGGGGGAGACTCAGCTCACTGTACTGATTATCACTACTTTCTAAATTGGTGCTCTTTCATTAACTATTTGTTCATTTATTCAGTGTTCTTTCTAAGATTTAATTAAGTTAAAGAAAATAAATAGTGAATTCACTGATGTTATATTCACGAGTTTGGAAAGCAAAGAAAAAATATCATGGACTTAAAAAAATTCCTAAAATATTCTTAATGGACAAAAAGAAATTGTTTGATATAAAAAAATCATTTGTGGTGTCAGATACCATCTGTTCCTAATATTAGAACTCTTTGTTGTAGGATTAAACCTATAATTCCTTTCTGGCCACTTTGTGTTAATGCAATTTCATCTTATTTTTAAGTATGTTCACTTACTTTTAGACAATGAAAATCAACATAAAATATAATACAATAATTTAAAAATTCTTTGAATATTTAATCTTTCCATAATAAACTGAATGGGTATGATTAGTTATTATTCTAGTTTCTGTCCTAGCCTATATATTTATATAAGAAAGACATCCTATTGATATGTAGAATGGGAGAGTTTGACTCTTCTTGTCCTACAAAGTTTGAAAAATAAAATTTGTGGACTAAAAGATTTTTTAAGCTGAAACCAGTGTGGCTCAGTGGATAGAGCACTAGCCTGCAGACTGAAAGGTCCCAGGTTCAATTCCAGTCAAGGGCATGTACCTTGGTTGCAGGCACATCCCCAGTGTGGGGTGTGCATGAGGCAGTTGATTGATGTTTCTCTCTCATAAATATTTCTAATGCTCTATTCCTCTATGTAAAAAATCAATAAAATGTATTTTTTTAAATGATTTTTTAAGTAACTGTGTAGAAGTTTATTGAAAGTATACAATGTCCCCCTGGGAAAAGTCTCCAAATGGGGAAAGTCTGCTTTCTCTGTAAAATGGGGGAAGGAAAAAAAACACACAAAAACTGTTCTGTGAGTCTCTTTGTCTATGGGTTTATAAATGTGGAAAGCTTCTTTGTCTCTTCATGACACTTTCTAATTAATAAACTTTATAAATTATATGTAACTCCAGATTCAGCACATAATCCACTTTTCACATTCTGTAATTGAGAATTATCATGTCCTAATAAACTGACTGTTTAAGACACAAATATAAGTTACCCAACAGATCATTAATTGTTATCTGAATCAATATATTTTAAAAATATTTAACAACTGACAAAATAGACCACAAAGTAAAGCCCATAGTAAGAGATAAGGAAGACCACTTCATAATAATAAAAAGATCAATACAAGAGGACATAACTCTGATAAATATCTATGCACCTAATGCAGATTACCCAAATACTTAAAAAAACTCCTGGAAGATATCAAGAGAGAGGTCATAGTAAGGGACTTGAATACACCACTGACATCAGTGGATAAATCCTCTAGACAAAAATCAGCAAAGAAACAGCAATTCTAAATGACTCACTAGATCAGATGGACCTAATTGACATCTTCAGAGCATTTCACCCCAAAGACACAGAATATATGTTTTTCTCAAGTTCCTGTGGGACATTTTCAAAAATAGGCCACAAAGTCTTCCCAAATTCAAAAAAATGGAAATCGCCAAAACCAGTTTGATTCCAATCAAGGGCATGTATCCTGGTTGCAGGCACATCCCCTGTAGGGGGCGTGCAGGAGGCTGCTGATTGATGTCTCTCTTTCACTGATGTTTCTAACTCTCTATCCTTCTCCCTTCCTCTCTGTAAAAAATCAATAAAATATATATTTTTTAAAAAGATGGAAATCATACCAAGCATTTTCTCAGACCACAATTAGAAATAAACTATAAAAAAACATTTAAAAAAATTCAAACACTTGGAAGCTAAATAACATATTTAAACAATGATTGGGTTATCAATGAGATCAAAGAAGAAATTAAAAACATCCTAGAGACTAATGACAATAAAAACACAACAATGCAAATGCTATGGGACACAATGAAAGTAGTCCTGAGAGGGTAATTCATAGGTCTACAGGCTTACCTCAAAAAATAAAAAATAAATAAAGTGGTAATGAATCACCTAACTCAACCACTCAAAGATTTATAAATAGAGCAACAAGAAAAGCCCACAGTGAGCAAAAGGAAGAAAATAATAAAGATCAGAGGAGAAATGACACATCGAGATTAAAAACAAACAAACAAAAACAATACAAAAGATCAACAAAACCAAGAACTGGTTCTTCGGAAGAATAAACAAGATTGATGAACCTCTAACCAGGCTCACCAAGAAGAAAAAGAGAGGACCCAAATAAACAAAATCAGAAATGGGATAGGCGAAATAACAACAGACCCCACAGAAATACAAAGGAGTGATAAAAAATATTATGAACAACTCAATTGTAACAAACAAACAACCTAGAGGAAATGGACACATTCCTAAATAAATACAACCTTCCAAAACTTAGGAAGATTCTAAAATTCTCAATAGGCTGATAACTATGAAAGAAATTGAAGCAGACATCAAAAAGCTTCCAGCAAACAAAAGCCTGGGGCCAGATGACTTCACAGGGGAATTTTACCAAACATTCAAGGAAGAACTAAAACCCATCCTCCTCAGACAATTCCAAAAAAGTCAAGAGGAGGGAACACTTCCAAACTTTTTCTATAAAACCAGCATTACCATAAAGATAAAGATAACACAATAAAAGAGAATCATAGAACAATATCCCTCATGAACATAGATGCCAAAATGCTCAACAAAATTTTAGCAAATCCAATACAGCAGTACATCAAAAAGATCATACAGCATGACCAAGTAGGATTTATTCTGGGGATGCAAGGATGGTATAATATTCTCAAATCAATAAACATGATACATCACATAAACAAATTGAGAGATTGAAATCACATAGTCACATAAATGGATGCAGAAAAAGCATCTGACAAAACCCAACACACTTTCTAGACAAAAACTCTCAACAAGGTGGGAATAGAAGCATCATACCTCAACATTGTAAAAGCCATATATGACCAACCCACAACTAACATCACACTCAATGGGCAAAAACTAAAACTATTTTCCCTAAGAACAGGAATAAAACAGAGATGCCTACTCTCACCACTCCTGTTCAAAATAGTGCTAGAAGTACTAGCCTTTGCAATCATACAAGAGGAAGAAATAAAAGGCATCCAAATTAGAAAAGAAGAAGTAAAACTGTCCTTATTTGCATATGACATGATACTGTATATAGGAAACCCTAAAGACTCCATAAAAAATTTACTAGAGTTAATAAGTGAATTTGACAAGGTAGCAGGATACAAAATTAATGTCAATAAATCTCTAGTATTTCTACACACCAATAACTTACAGCAATTCCATTTATCATCACATGAAAAAAATTAAGATACTTAGGAATAAACTAAGGAGGTAAGAGGCCTATATGCAGAAACCTACAGGACAGTGAAAAAAGAGATAAAAAAAGACATAAACAAATGGAAGAACATAACATTTTCATGGATTGGTAGAATCAACATTATCAACATGTCCATACTACTCAAAGTAATCTATAAATTCAATGCACTTCCCATTAAAATACCAATGGCATATTTCACAGATCTAGAAAGAACTTTCCCAAACTTCATCTGGAATAAAAAAAGATCCCAAACAGCTATAGCAATCATGAGAAAGAATAACAAAGTAGGTGGGATCTCAATACCAGATATCAAGCTGTATTACAAAGCCACTTTTCTCAAAACTGCCTGGTACTGCCACAAGAACAGACATATAGACCAGTGGAATAGAATAGAGAATCCAGATATTCACCCAAACCACTATGCTCAACTAATATTTGACAAAGGAGGCATGAACATACAATGGAGTCAAGATAGTCTCTTCAATAAATGGTGTTGAGAAAATTGGGCAGATACATGAAAAAAAAAAAAGAATCTAGACAACCAACTTACACCATACATAAAAGTAAATTCAAAATGGATCAAGGACTTAACCATAAAACAGGAAACCATAAAAATACTAGAGGAATCCACAGGCAGAAAAATCTCTGACATATGCTGAAGCAGTTTCTTCACTGATACTGCTCATAGGACAATGGAAACTAAATTGAATATAAACAAATGGGACTACATCAAAATAAAAAGCCTTTGCACAGCAAAGGAGACCATCAATAAAACAACAAGAAAGCCCACTGCATGGGAGAACATATTTCCCAATGATATCAATGATAAGGGTTTAATCTTCAACATTTACAGAGAACTCATGCAGCTTAACAAAATAAATAAATAAATAAATAAATAAATAAATAAATAAATAAACAACCCAATCAAAAAATGGGCAACTGATCTAGACACTTTTCGAAAGAAGACAGAAAGAAAGCCAAGAGACACATGAAAACCTGATAATTATCTGAGAGATGCAAATCAAAACAACAATGCGGTACCATCTCACACCTGTCAGAATGGCTATTACAACAAATCAATAAATGACAAGTGCTGGAAAGGATGCAGAAAAAAAGGAACCCTCCTGCACTGCTGGTGGGAATGCAGACTGATGCAGCCACTGTGGAGAATAGTATGGAGTTTCCTTTAAAAACTAAAAATGGAACTTCCATTTGACCCAGTGATCCCACTTTTAGGAATTTATCCCAAGAAACTAGAAACACAAATCAGAAAAGATATATGTACCCCTATGTTCACAGCAGCACAATTCACCATAGCTAAGATTTGGAAACAGCCTAAATGCTCATCAGCAGATGATTCAATTAAAAAAAACTGTGGTACATCTACACAATGGAATACTATGCTGCAGTAAAAAAGGAGTTCTTACCATTTGCAACAAAATGGATGGAGATGGAGAACATTATGCTAAGTGAAATAAGCCAGGCAGAGAAAGAAAAATATCACATGATCTTACTCATTTGTAGAATATAATGAATAAAATAAACTGATGAACAACAATAGATCCAGAGACAGAGAAACATCAATCAGAACATCAAACCTTAGGGAAGGTAGGGGATGATGGGGTAAAGGGGAGATATCAAAAAAAGGACTTATTAGGCACATAAGCCTAATCAATGGACACAAACAACAGGGTATTGGGGGCATGAATAGAGGAGGTGGGCAGTAATTGGGGAATAAGGAAACATATGTAATATCTGAATCAATAAGGAAATTTTTTTAAATGTTTAACAAAATCCTCTCATGTGCAGAGTACTTCTGTGGGGTCTTTAGAATTATCAAGACACAGTCCCTCTCTTTGAGAAGGACTTCATTTATCATTCCAATTAATAAATCTATATGCATGAAGAAAAATGTTAACTCACAATGCCAGGTAGCAAATTAAATATTAATTCAAGGGACAAAGTAAGAAAGATTAACTGCTAAACAAACACTATTTGCAATAAGAAATAAGACAAAGTGAAAGTTATGGAACCAGGACTTTTTGATATTTGTGATGAAATCACATCTTAGAAAATGGTCAGGTCTGGAGTAATTAGAAGGATTGTGGAAAATGTAAACTTTTCATATTGAAACAAGCCTGATGAAACAGGTGTGATGTTCATAATTATTAATTTATCACTGCGAACACTGAGAAGTTGTGTGTGTGTTTTTTTCCTTTAATATCACTTCTTTCATTACCAAGAGGCATTGGATTATTCCATGAGCAAAGTGGCTCATGAAGTATCTAGTTTGGTACTTACCTTACATAATTACAAATGCATATGAGCACATCCAAAAGCTTTCTTCCAACTCTCATCATTTGAGAAAAATAAAAAAGTACTCTTTCCTTTTCTCAACACTCTTGGATACTCAGCAAGCTCTGAATAGGACAAATATCACAAAAAGATAAATCACCTTAACGGAGGAATGAGAATCAGATCTATCTCTTCACACACTTAACATAACAGCTATCTTAGTCTTTGTATTTTCAGTCATTTACTATTAAAAAGTTATGGAAAATGCTTACATTTATAGGACAGGTGGTTTGGGGAAAATGCACTTGGATTTAATCCCAAAAGATGTCAAAAAGTTTTGTCAATCAAGGGAGTATTCAGTCAGTTTCAAGAGCAGTACTAGGCTGCTCTAATATAATGCCCCCAGGAAGCTTTGCGAAGAGAGTGTTGATAAAGCAATTTCTCCGGTTTTCAGAACATTTCTATCTGGACTTCTTAAAAGGCCCTCCTCCTCTAGGTGGAAAACACAAGTAGGATGCACAAACAAGTTCTGACTGCCACCAGAAAAATCAAGAACCACCCCTCTAAACCTTTTATAAAGTCAGTAGTAAAAAAGTATTTTCTGACCTAAACCTTGTCTTGTCCTTTCCAGGACTATTGTTCAGGGGGGAAAATGGGGGGGAAATTAATTTCACTGGCTGCTCCTGTTTTATCTGGCACCTGTAGGATCATTTTCCTGGGTTCAGTACTGTTTCACTATCTTTTTATATATACACCAGTGCCCAGATTATTATGATCTCTGAACACATAATAATCTGGCCACTCAGTATCCTATCTAATAAAAGAGCAATATGCAAATTGACCATACCTCCAATACACCCACCTGCCATGCCCACCAGCCAATCAGAGTGAGTATGCAAATTAACCCAACCAAAATGGCTATGCCCACAGAGAGAGCAGGAGGGAGTCTTGGGTTGCCCCTAGTGATGGAGGAAGCCAAGTGCACAGGCCTCCACTTAAGGAAACAAAGTTTCAATGGCTATGCAGCAGAGAGCTTGGCTCCGCTCCAGACTACAAAGTTTTAATTGTAGAATATAAATAAATCCCAGATACCAGGATCTCTGCTTGGGTCACCGGCGGGGGGGGAGAGAGGGGAGGGGGAGAGAGCGTGGTCAGCATGCAAATCACCACAGGCCTCTCACTCAGGCCACCCCATGTCCCAAGGACACCCATCCTGACCCAGGACACCCTTCAGGGCAAACCACCTGGCCCTCACCCATGCACAAGACCTCTATCCTATCTAATAAAAGAATAATATGCAGATTGACCATCACTCCAACACACAAGATGACTTCTTCCATGTGGTCAAAAGATCCTGCCCTCATGTGGACACAAGATGGCCAGCAGGGATCAGTCCTGCAAGAGAGGGCAGTTGGGAGAGAACAGGCCTGCAAGGGAGGGCAGTTAGGGGCAAACAGGCTGACAGGGGAGCAGTTAGGCATAAATCAGACTGGCAAAGGAGTGGTTAGGGGGTGATCAGGCTGGCAGGCAGAAGCAATTAGGGGCAATCAGGAAGGCAGGCAGGTGAGCAGTTGAGAGCCAGCAGTCCTGGATTGTGAGAGGGATGTCCGACTGCACATTCATCTCTCCAAGTAGGATCAGGCCTAAATAGGCAGTCGAACATCCCCCAAGGGGTTCCAGATTGGAGAGGGAGCAGGCTGGGCTGAAGGACACCCCTCTCACACCCCATGCATAAATCATGCACTGGGCCTGTAATATATATATATATATATATATATATATATATATATATATATATATATATATATATATATAAGGTCTGGTGCATGAATTCATACATGGTGGGGTCCAGCCAGCCTGGCCAGGGGGAGGGGACATGGGCAGTTGGCTGGTCTGCCTGTTGTTTGAACTCCTGGTTGAGGAGACAATTTGCATATTAGCCTTTTATTATATAGGATATACAGTGAGTGACCAGATTATTATGCATTCAGAGATCATAATAATCTGGCTACTCAGTGTATAAATCTAAGAGACTGACTGACTAGCTGACCAGCCAGTAACTTATGACACACATTGACCACCAGGGGGCAGATGCTCAATGCAGGTGCTACTGAGCTTCGATCACTTGGCAACTGCAATTCTCAAGTGATGCCAGAACCAGAGAGGAGGAAACCGGATTCTGGGGTGTGTCACCTGAGAACCACGCTCTTGCAATTTAGACCCCTCCAGGGATGTTGGAAAGCTGGTTTTGACCTGATCTCCAAAGACCAGGCCAATGGACCCCACCGGTGTATGAATCTGTGCACCAGGCCTCTAGTATTAGTATAATTTTTACCCAGGTATCTTAAAAATCATCCTCTGCAGGTCTTCATGCTAGTTTTTCCACTTCTAAATAAATAAGACAAAATAAACAAAGAAAATATAAACATCACACATGAAGCTCTAATCTCCACCTTCCTTCAAGACACCCCAGGCTAAGCTTGGATTAGTATAAATGTGAAAATTAGAAACTTTTTTTCTGTTTTGGACTGTCTCAGCATTAATGATAGCTACATTGTTAACTAAAGAGAGTTCCTAATTGCATATTTTTAAAAGATATCTTTAATCTTCCATCACTTTTCGTAGTTTTTATTTGTCACGATGATCCACTCCTCTTTTTTCTCCTGTTCTTTACATTTCTTTTTAGCTCATTATTTTTATAAAAGATCTATATTTTATATGATTATAGAACCATGTCTGCTATTCAAAATTTTAATGTAATATCACCTTGACATGAAAAAAAATGAACTTGGAATGTTATAGGATTTGTTTAAAAAAATCTGTAAATGGCCCTAACTGGTATGGTTCAGTGGATAGAGTGTCACCTGTGGGCTGCAGGGTCCTGGGTTCAATTCTGATCAAGGGCACATGCCTGGGTTGTGGACTTGGTCCCCAGTGGGAGGCATGCAAAAGGCAGCCAATCAATGATTCTCTTTCATCATTGATGTTTCTATCTCTCCTTTCCTCTCTGAAATCAATAAAAAATATATTTAAAAAAGGAAATCTGTAAATGATAGTCAATAATGTTGTAATAACTATATATGGTGCTAGTTGGGTACTAGATTTATGAGGGAGGTTACTTTGTAAGGTATATAAATGTGTAATCATTATGTTGTACACCTGAAACTATTGTACACCTGAAACAATTTAAAAATAAATTAATTAAAAATAAATATGTAAATGAAGCTGAAACATTGTATTTCCATGTACATTGATAGACATTAGTCATGGAGGATGCAGGTGCATTTTTACTTTATGGATGTTTTTAATATTTGTGTCAAGTGCTCATTCTTCTTTGGGCTTCAGCTCTGATAATTGGGGTGAACTTAGATTTTCACACTACTTTTATTTCAAGGCTTCCCTAGTGGTTCTACTTATTGACTAGGAGAAGATGGGGTCATTATGTACAAATCAGACAGTAATTAGATAAGAAGTTTCTACTCTTTTATCAGTAGGATTCATTTTGCACAAGTGATTTTCTGCTTTATACCATACATGATATAGAAAGATGACTTATTCATTTAACCATTTAAAATGTTGTTTATACACACATACATACACACATACACATACATACAAGTAGTAGGCAATAAGATTGTAACTGAAAGTTTCTGAGAAACTGAGGTATGAAGGTAATTAATTCCAGACCAGTTGATAAACTTTCAAAGAAAATGTGGGAAAGTAATATACTAGTATTGTATGGTTCCAAGAGGAAGAGTTTTAAGTAGATTTCTTTGGGAAGAAATCCACTTTGACTCAACTCAAGAAAGAAGAAAGCGAGAACGACCAGAGAAAGAGAGAGATAGAGAGACAGAGAGAATCAGATCTTCTTTAAGTTGTACTTAGTAAAAACAATTTAGGATAACATTTCATTTAATTAATTGAAAGACTAGCACGAATTTATTCCTTTCTCATTTAACAGATATTTATTAACTAGTTGCCATATGTTAGGTATAAGTTTCTAGATATGCATGGGATTATAGGACCTTGACTTCTTAATGTGTAAAGCTCATAGTGATTCTATAAAAAAATAAAATTTATAACAATACATTGTATGAAAAATATAACAAATGCTACAGATTGAAATTTATTAGTAAGTACACTAAAAATATTTCCTCTAATGGCCATAAAACAGCCATCTTCCTTCCCCCTCCAATACTTATCCTATATAATAAAAGTGTAACATGTAAATTGACTGAACAGTGGAACAACTGGTCGCTATGATGTGTACTGACCACCAAGGGGCAGATGCTCAACGTAGGAGCTGCCCTGTGGTGGTCAGTGCACTGCTATAGGGGGAGCGCCATTCAGCCAGAAACCAGACTTAGGGCTGGCAAAGGCAACATTAGTGGCAGGATCCTCTCTTGCCTCTGCTGCAGGTGGGCAGTAAGGTGCAATGGGCCAGATTGAATGACCCCCCTTAGTGCACCAGGCCTCTAGTATAGAATAATCTTGATATAATGTACTTCAAAAATGACTCTAGCCAAAACCGGTTTGGATCAGTGGAAAGAGCGTCGACCTGTGGACTGAAAGGTCCCAGGTTCGATTCCGGTCAAGGGCATGTACCTAGGTTGTGGGCACATCCCCAGTAGGGGGCGTGGAGGAGGCAGCTGATCGATGTCTCTCTCTCATCGATGTTTCTAGCTTTCTAGCTTTCTCCCTTCTTCTCTGTAAAAAATCAATAAAATATATTTTAAAAATGACTCTAACATTAAACTTGTATATATCATTATTTTTACATTTATTTAAAATGTAGTTATTCTAAAGAACTTAGGCCACTGATAAGATCCACTATTTTCCAAGTCTGAAGTGAAATGCTAAAATTTCTATGACCCCAGGTCCATGCAAGAAATGCTCTAACATCAGGGCCCCATGTGATTTTAGTAATATATTCAATCAGTAGGCTAATATTGGATTAATTATCCAGCTTTAACAAAACTTAAAGTTAAAACTGTAATAGTCTTCTCAGCTTATTAAGGAAAAAGTTTACAAACCTTTCATATCATCTTTTCAACAATCTCCCCCTTTTTAAATAAATGATAAAATAGTTATGTTAAAAGTTTATTTAGGATATTTAATGCATTGATTTTTAACCTTGGCTGCATAAAAAACCACCAGTAGTCCCAACCTTGAGATTCTGATTACTAAGCCTGGTAGAATTACTGGCAGTGGAACTATTGATTTTATGCAGGCAAAGCTGAGAACCATTTATGTAAGAAAGGAACTTAAATATATGTTCACTTCTTCCTCAGGCAAATTGAAGCTGTGAATTAAAACCAAATTATCTTCTCTCTAAAATTCTGTAAGTTCTCTGTTCAAGTTTTATACTAAGTTACATGGAGTGCATTTTATATCAGCCAAAATTGATGATGTGATGATGTTTAGTCAGATTTTAAGCATTGTTATATCTACTTTATCTCATTTATTTTAGCAATTTGATGTGTAGGATTCCAAGAATCAGAGAATAAGACCTTATACTTTAGGCAAATACTGTTTTTCTCAGTCCTAATCCAGAAGTATTTTTTATTTTTCAAAATTTAACTTTATTGTTTAAAGTATTACATAAGTCTACCTTTTACACCACCCACCTTGCACATCAGCTCCCAGGCCTAGTGTGTCTGTGTCCATTAGTTATACAAATAAGTTCTTTAGTTAACTTCTTCCTGTTTCCCACTTCCCTCTGAGATTTGTCAGTATAAAGTATTTTTTTTAATTATGAATTGAATTTTTCTTTCAAACTTATTACGTATGGATATAAATTGTTACTTAATTTTTCTAACGAATAGCTTTGGGTTAAGCTATTGCTACCTCAAGATTTCTTGTAGGAAGGAGCGACCTAGAAATGTATCATTAGCTATCCCTATTGTTTAAATCTGATAAATGACTTTACTTATACTATAGTTTTTTAATAGTATTATATCAAAAAGAAATTATTACTAAATTATATTTCCCCACAGAGATTTTTTTAACTCTTTATTGTTGAGAGCATTACGGATATCCCTTCTTCCCCCCTATCCCCAGCATTGCCTTTTCACCAGGATCTCACCCTGCTTCAGGCCTTCATGACCCTATTTATTGTCTGTGTCCATAGGTAATGCATGTATGCATATAAGTTCTTTAGTTAATCTCTTCCTGCCCGCCCCCCGCAACCCTCTCTCCTCTGAGAATCATCAGTCTGTTCCATGTTTTCATGTCTCTGGTTCTATTTTATTCATCAATTTATTTTGTTCATTAGATCCCTTATTGATTTATTTTTATTTTTAGATTCAACTGTTGATAAATATGTATTTATTGCCATTTTATTCTTTGTATTTATTTTTATCTTTTCCCCCCCTTCTTATTAAAGAAGACTCTTTAACATTTCATGCAATACTAGTTTGGTAGTGATGAATTCCTTTAGCTTCTTCTCTGTGAAGCTCTTTATCTGACCTTCAATTCTAAATGATAGCTTTGCTGTATAGAGTAATATTGGTTGTAGGTTCTTTCTATTCATCATTTTGAATATTTCTTGCCACTCCCTTCTGGCAAAGATTCTCAACTGATTTCTCAACAGTCTATTGTGTCTGGGGTGCACATAGCCCACGCCATGTGGTTTCTAGGGCCCAGGGAGTATAGGCACTCCCTTGTAGGTAACTAACTGCTTTTCTCTTGCTGCTTTTAAGATTCTCTCTTTGTCTTTATTCCTTGGCATTTTAATTATGATGTGTCTTGCTGTGGGATTATTTGGGTTCCTCTTGTTTGGAACTTTGTGTGCTTCTTAGATATATAAATCTATTTACTGGTATTTCACCAGGTAAGGGAAGTTTTCTGTCATTATTTTTTTCAAATAAGTTTTCAATTACTTTCTCTCTCCTCCTTCCAGTACCCCATGATGTCAATGAGGAGCATGCTTATAATTGTCCTGAGGCTCCTTACACTATCTTCATATTTTTTATTCTTTTTTTTTCTTTTTGCTGTTCTGATTGGGTGTTTTAGATTCCTCATATTCTAAATCACTAGTTTGATTTTTGGCATCTCTACTCTACTGTTGATTCTCTGTAACTATTCTCCATTCCATAGAGCTTTTAAAAATAAAAAAGAGAATAAATTTCCATACTCACATATATGGCTAAAAAACACTTAGAAAATTGACCTTGCTAAGCCACCCCTACCTCAGAAACCCAGAGAGCCACAGTTCCTCAAAAGGCACATATTCATGCTGTCTTAATGCCTGCATTTGAAATAAACAGCAGCTTCCTCAGGAATCTCCTTAGTAAGGAAGGAAAGAAAAAGGGCTTATGAGCTCTTCACTATTCTTCTCCTGCAGGCTTTTAACCATGAATAATGCTCAGTTGTTCCAGCTCAGGTTAGACTTTCCTTACTCCTCCTGACTCTACTTCTGTTATTGGTGGGGTTTTCTCTGTATCTCCACCTGTTGCTAGTGGAAGTGGGCTTCTTGAAATACAATGGGAAAAAGGATTTCTTGAGGCCCCCATGGGAGGATGAAGTATCATGGAGCTTTATTTCTATAGAATTAAAGAACTGAGTTCCAAGGTTCCATTTCCATTCTGTCCTGCCATGGAAAAAGTCTTATTTTTTCTTCAGCAGAGGTAGAATCAAATCCATTGCCCAGAATTTTTGCTGCATATTTGAATAATCTAGTCTGGCTTCTGGCTAGGATAACTTGTGTTCCCAGCTACAGTCCATTGCATGTGGGTCCTACATGGCCCATATCATGTGGTTTCTAGGGCCATTTGGCAAACTAAGGCATTCTCACTGAATAAGTGAGTAACACAGTGGTTCTCAACCTTTCTAATGCTGTGACCCTGCAATACAGTTCCTCATATTGTGGTGATCCCAAACTAAAAAATAATTTTGGTGGCTACTTCAAAACTGTAATTTTGCTATAGTTATGATTCAGAATGTAAATACCTTATATGCATTATGTATTCTCATTGCTACAAATCAAACATAATTTAAACATAGTGATTAATCACAAAAACAATATTTAATATGTTGAGAAATATTTATTACTAATTTCAATAAATAACATTTCACCATGGCATAGCATGGGTTTAAACATAACAACAATTCCAAATAAATAACATTTCACCATGGCATAGCATGGGTTTAAATATAATACAGTAATACAGTAAACAACAATGCAATATTTTGCAACAGTATGCTGCCAAATTCAGTGAAATGGTTGTGGTTGCTTCTTGCTTACCAATTCAGAAATTATTGGGGCAGTCTTTCCAAGGGCACAGCGAAGATCATTTTCTACAAGTCTACTTCAGTATTTAGATTTGATTACCAGCAAGCTGGAAAACCCTGTTTTGCTAAGATATATTGTTGGAAAAGGAAGAAGAAGGCACAGCACAGTCTCAGACAGAATAGGATATAACTGTAAACAATCCAGAATTTTGTCAGTGGCATCGTAGAGAAATCTGTTCTCTCTGCATCATTGTTAATTAGGTCAATGAACTCTTCTTGCGCTGTCTCCGGAACATCTTCAACTTTCTCTGTGAATAGACTTCTGGCAAGTGCAAATGGGGTGTCAGGTAGATTAGGAAAATATGATGAAATTTCGTCTGCAAGCATGTGAAAATGTTCTTTCATAGAAGTTATCATAATTTTTTTGTATGGCTCAATGTCATGGTCCTCAAAAAGGCAGATAATGTAGAAAACATGTAAATTTCATTTTTATCTAATTTATTTTTCCAAAGCTGAAGTTTCATTTGGAATGATATAATTTTTTCGGACAAATCAAGTCATGTTGCATTTGGTCCTTGCAGTGATAAATTTAAGTCATTCAAGATGACAAAGATGTCCATCAAGAAAGCTATTTTCTGCAGTTCAGTTTTATCACTAAAAAGTGCTTTGAATTGTAGTCTTGCTTTCTGATTAAAAAATGTTTTCAGTTCATCACAAGCTCAAAGACAGGTTTTAAAACTTTTCCTCTTGACAACCACCTGACTTCAGTGTGAAGTAACAGAGCATTGTTTGGCACATCTAGCTCGTTGCACAGTTGCCAAAACAGCTGACTGTTTAAGGCGCTCGACTTAACAAAATTGACACATGTTATGACACTTTTCATTACTTCTTATAAATCTTGCGGCAGTATCTTAGTTGCTAATATTTGGCGATGTATCATACAGTGTGTTCCGATTGCTTTTGGCGATTCATTTTGTACCAAACGTTGAAATCCTGAGCAACATCCTAGCATAGCAGGAGCACCATCTGTGCAAACACCGCAAACCTTTTCGCAGGGGATGTTATGCGCTTTTAGAAAAGAACCAACTGTGTCAAAAACATCATGTGCAGTTGTTATTTCAAGCCGTTTGCTTGAAAGAAGAAACTCATCTTTAAAGTCGCCATCATTAATATACCTCATGTAAACCAATAACTGTGCACAGTTTGCCACATCTGTAGATTCATCAAGCTGGATACTGAATATTGATAGTGGTGCAGATTTAATTTCCTGGATCACCTGATCAAGAATATCAGCAGACATGTCCTCTATTCTTCTGTGGACAGTGTCGTTAGATAAGGAAATTGCATTCAATTTCTGCACATATTCATTTTCAATTATCACTCGAACTATGTCTTTTGCAGCTAACAACAGTAAGTCCTCAGCAATAGTGTGAGGTTTCATAGCTCTGGCGATTCTGAGTGCCACCAAATATGATGCTTCATAGCTGCTACATTGTGTTTGTGATACTGGCCACCAGTGTCAAATCTAGATTTCTTGAGTCCATCAGTTTTGCTTCTAAAATAGTCTATATCCTTGCCAGGAAAGCTTGGATGCTTGCTATCAAAATGGCGTTTTTGTTTGTTCAGCTTCATAGATTCACCTGAGAGAACTTCACAAAAAATAACACATTGTGGTTTCTCAATTCCTGCTGTAATTATTGAGGTAAAACCATACTGCAAGAAATCCTCAGTGTATTTTCTTTTCCTAATATGGTGGTACCTCGAGATACGAGTTTAATTCATTCTGTAACCTTAAGGCCTGGGAAACTAAAAGATGCTCGAGTCGCGGTAAACTGGTGGGTCATGTGCAGCCGGCCGATCCGCGCGATTACTTGTATCTCAACTGTTGCTCGTATTTCAAAGTAAAAATCGCTCGCTCAACGGCTTGTATTTCAAAAATCTCATATGTTAGGGCACTCTTATCTCAAGGTACCATTGTATTCTTTCTACACGATCCATTATCATGAGACGGTTTGCTAAAAAAAATAAATAAAAGATGGTCGCGTCTAAAGAGTTTGTTAAAGTTTCCTATTATTTACTATTCCCTGTGTTGTTTTCTATTACATACCTATTACTATGACCAGGGGGTCGTATTCACATGCTTAACTAATGGATCTGTTTTTTTTCCAGATTAGTGGCAAGTTTTCTATATAGAACAGTGTGAACTACGTCACTGCAGTTTCTGCACAGCATGGCATCTTTCAGAGCTCTTTCACACTATGAAGTGGCGGTTTCTGCAGTGGAATCCACATCTCATTTACTTCAATGGGAGACCCGTGAATTCAGCAGAGGAGACATCCCCTGTACGACAGAAAATGCAGTTCTGGCGCAAGTCTCTAACTCATTCAAGTCAATGGGAGGCCGCAGCAGATTCCACTCAAATATAGAGCATGTTGCTTAAATTTTTCCATGCTAGGAAAAAGCCTAGCGTGGAAAAATTAAGCAACATGCTCTATATTTGAGCAGAATTCGCCACAGCCTCCCATTGACTTAAATTGGAGAGGAAGAAATGTGTCGGAAACTGTCATTTCACTGCCTCTTATTGAAATTAATAGGAGGCTGTGGCGGGATCTCTCTTCCACAAAATCCGGTGTACTCACAATGAAATCAATAAGAGGTGGATTCAATGCCGGAAACCGCGGATTTCAGCAGTTTCCTCATTCAGAATATGGGAAAATAGTGGGAGATATGGGAGATAATTATACATTGGGGAACAGTGTGAACTACATCTTATAGTGGTCTCTTATAGTATAAGACCGATGTAGTTCACACTATAAATGTATGGTGCTTTGTGTAAGTGTAAGCTGTTTTGTGTACTGTGTAATGATTACACACAAAGCACCTTATATTTACACAGTACTGTGTATAAAGTTTGACCATTATGTACAAGATGTTGCAAAAGCAGCTATTAATGGCCTGTTAATATGTATTTTCCTATTCCTGAAAGCAATTTTACTTTTCAGTAAGAAATAGTTTTCAATTATTTTTTAAAATTTATTGATTTTAGAGGGAGATTTTAGAGGGAAAGTAGAGAGGGAGAGAGATAGAAATATAAACATGTTGTTACATTGATTCATGTGGGATCAAACCCACAACCCTGGCATTTGGGGATGACACTCTAACCAACTGAGCTAGCCAGCCAGGGCTAGTTTTCAAATTTTGACCACACACTCATAATAAAATATATTTTAGATCACTACTTTAGGAGTGGCCTGATTCTTCAGATATATAAACGTATATGTAAGTGAAAAATGTTTTATAATATAATACTAATCCGTGGGCACTAGTCAGTTTTGCTGTAATAATGCAGAACCAAACAACCCTAAATCTTAGTGGTTTATGTTCACAGTCACTTCGTTCTCAAACATGAGTGTAAGTGTCAATGGTGATCTGATGGATTAGAACAGAGCTTCCAGGTCAGACTTCCATTTGAAAGTTGGATTCAGGTGTGTGTCATTTGTCTCCCACTCTTGGTTTGCATCAACTCTTGTGAAAGTGTGCAGGTTACCAAGTGCCTGACTGCTCTTAAAGCTTGGTCAGAGCTGTATACAGCAATTTATGCCTAAATTTAATTCCACATAACAAACTGTGTAGCCAAGCCCAAAGCCAGAGTGCAAGTAATGGTCAGAGTGGGAAGGGGACAAAGAATTCTAAAACAATTTACAGCCTGTGATTCACATTGTTCTCTATTTTAATATTCTCTTTCATTTTAAAAATATTGATGTTCACAAACTTCCAAGCCTATTTCACAATCTACAAATGGGTCATGGTCCCCACTTTGCACTATACTCAAGCACCTCTGAAATATGACACCCAAACAAAGACAAATAACAAAATAGGTGGGCATAAATTCCTTTCTGGAAAGTTCTAGAAAGTTCTGAAATGACCTGGCTCTGCACCAAATTAATTATGAAGATGTGAGTAAATTGTTTTATATCTTAAAACTTCAGGTTGCTTTAAATTTTCTATTAAATATTAAAGTAATAGTTTTTATTCATATTATTACAGTGGTACCTCGAGATATGAGTTTAATTTGTTCCGTAACCTTGAGGCGTGGGAAACTATGAGACACTCGGTAAACTGGTGGTTCGTGTGCACCCGGCCGATCCATGAGATTACTTGTATCTCAACTGTTGCTCGTATTTCAAAGCAAAAATTGCTCGCTCAAAGGCTCGTATCTCAAAAATCTCGTATGTTAGGGCACTCGTATCTCGAGGTACCACTGTATTTAGCAAATATACAGAAAGTTTTGTATAAGTAAACATGGCAACGTTTAATGCAAAAATCAAGATTTTTAATGATGGAAGAAATTAGGATTCATGAGTTCTTGATCTTAAAAATTGCTTTTTCAATTTTCCATATGATGAGGAGAGTGTATGAGAGGGGCAACTAAATGAGATTAAATAAAGAGAAGTTAATAGTATAATTGCTTTTCAATTAATTACAACATCTGAAGCTCATGATTAACTACAATGTTTTTGACAATCCAACTCTATTAAATACTACTCAAATGTGCAAAGTTCCACCCTCTTAATTTTCTAAACTTAATATGTAATGTTTTATTAATGTCCTGGTTAGTAGAAATACTTAATTTTAATAAATTTTTTTGCAATTTTGCTAAATTTTGAGGTGTCAAGATAAAACATTTTAAATGTTATTTAAATAGAAAAATATGTACACATTGTAAGTGTACAGTTTAATTATTTTTATTAATTTGTAAAGTTGGGCCATCATTACAACAATTCAATTTTAGAATTCTTCCATGGCTACAAGTGACGTTATGCAGGTCTGTAGTCAATTCCTATTTCTTCTCCCTATCCCAAACAACCTTGGATCTGTTCTCTAGCTTTAAAAAATTGTCTTCTTTATAGTTTCTTGCAAATGAAACTATACAATAAGTTGTAAATTTATCTGGATTATTTCAGTTACCTATTTGTGATAATTATCTGTGTTGCTGCATGTGCTAATAGTCTATTTGCCTTTGTTGCTGATTGGTATCCCATTATATGAAAATATCACTATTTTTCATGGGTTGATAAACATTTGGATTGTTTTCAGTCTTTGGTTTTTTTGGAAAATTGCTGCCATTAACTTTTAAATGCAATTCTTTGTATGGACATATGTTCTCATTTCTCTTGGATATACCCTTGGAGTGAAATTTCTGAATTATATGTAAACAAGAGGCCTGGTGCATGAATTCAAGCATGAGTGGGGTTCCTTGGCCTGGCTGGCAATTGTGGCCTATTGGGGGACCAACCAGGTGCGGGGGAGGGACCTAGGAGGTGAGTCAGCCAGCACCCCAAATGGGTGTCCAGCAAGCAGGGAGGAAGAAACATGGAGGTTGGTTAGCTGGGGAGAGGGTCCATGGCAAATTGGCTGAGGGAGTGCACTGATCACCAGGAGGCAGCATTGAGTGTCTGCTCCCTGGTGGTCAGTGCACATCAGAGTGACTGGTAAATCAATCATTCCAGTTGTTTGGTCATAATAGTCACTTAGGCTTTTATCTACACTAATAAAGGAGAAAAATGCAAATTGACCATACTTCGGTGGTTCCCATAAGCCAATCAGGTGTGAGTATGCAAATTAACCCAAACAAAGATGGCAGATTAATTTGTATATGCAGGCATGGGGCTGCCTGGTGGGGTGGGACAACTGCTATGAGGGAGAGGACAGGGGGGAAAGGGAGCTACAGGAGCTGTGTTCCACCAGGAGTGAGGACTTGCAGGCTACCAGGAAGCTGGGAGTGAAGCCATGGGAAAGAAGGCCTATTCTTACATGAATCTTTATACAACAGGTCTCTAGTATATATATATAATGTTTGCTTTAAAAATTGCCAGTCCAGAAAAGCTACAGCTGCGACACCCACTGAACAACCTGAGAAGCTAAAATTGCAGCATCCACTGAACAGCCAGGGGACCCACAACACCACTCCCAAATCTGTGCAAACAATTGGATTCAGAGGAGCTCCACATGCCACATGGAAAGGTCACATTTCGCCTGGGATAAGGTGAGGTCTCTGGTCCTACAGAAGAGAGACGCACATACTGTGGGAACTGGACAGGGAGAAAGTTGCATCTAGAGAAATCCATGGATGTTGGGCAGGGGCGTGATCCCTGAATGTGGAAGGGGGTCCTCAGAGCTGATGACAGAGGGGAACTCTAGAATGCAACCCATTATGATCTGAGACAGAATGACAGCCTGGGAGTTATTAAAGTGTCCCAGCTGTTTGAACAGGAGCGGGGAAGGGGAGATACACAGACTGTACTCTTCACTCTTCAGACTCTGTCTTCTGATTGCTAAGCCCAATACATAGGGTCACCCAATTGGGGACAACCTAAGAGACTGCAAGGGAAAGCAGTTTTTCTGGAACCTGAGGATCAGAGTGCAGAATAACCATTTGAGAAACAGCTCTGGGGCAACTCACTCCCACAAACTGATATTGAGTGCCACAAAGAAAGCAGGATCTAAGCACATGCTAGAGAGATCTTGTAGTCTCAGAGGTCAATTTTGAAACACTGCCACCCAGGGGATGACTCACAAATTGACTCTTGCATAATCACAAAAGAAAAAAGAGATTAGGACACACTGCCTGCTTAAAAACCAGGACTGGCTTGCAATACTGAGCAGCAGTGGAGCACAGGGAACTGCAATACCATCCACACTGGGAAACAGGCATGCCAAACAGAACAATAAAGGAAGTGAATGACCTCCACTACTGCACATTCTATTCTTTTATTTTTAATTATTTTTATATATTTTTTTAACTTTTTTCATCTTTTAATTAAACAACTAATTTTTCTTTATTCCTCAATTGATTTTACCTTTTTAATTATTCCATTTTTATTTTTAACCAATATTATTACTGCTACTATTTTACCTTTTTGAAAAAAAGAAGTGTCATTTTATTTTCTCTTTCTGTTACTTTGGGATTAGAGCTGTACATTCTGTTTTCACCTTTCCTTTAGCATCATTTTACTCTACATCAACTCTAACTTTATGCCAACACTCTCTTCCTAACTCTTTCTATTTTGTTGCCTTGTTTCTCTTACTCTTTTCCTACTTTAGATTTTCCCTATTTTTTTTACCCAGTTAAAATTTCACCCCACTTATATATCTAATTTCAAATCCCCTACTCCAAGTCTATACACTACTCTCTCTTCTCTGTCTTCACTATCCAAAAATTTGTTTTCTCTATATCCTTTTGTTGATTGCTTGAGCATTGATTATATTGATTTTTTTTTACTTTTTTGTGAGATTGATTTTGCTTATTCTACTTGTTTTATTTTCCTTCTTGTTTACTTTATTTTTGTTTGTATTTTATTTCTATTTTCCCTCTCCTCCCTTGATAACAGTTGTTATTTGTAGTTGGTATTATTCTCCAGGTATATGTTGCCAGCATTTGTTAGGATTAGTGGCTGTTCTATTGGAGTTTTCTCCTCATATATATAATTAGTTCCCCTTTTCTTTCTTATTGTCATTCTTTCATCTCTCACTTTTTTTCTCCTTCTCTTCTTCTCCTTTTCTTCTTCTTCTTCTTCTTCTTCTTCTTCTTCTTCTTCTTCTTCTTCTTCTTTACTCTTTTTCTCCCTTCTTCCAATTTCATGTTGGCACTTCTTTCTTTTATTTTTTCCTCATTGCTCTATTCTTCTTTCTCTACTTACCCTTAATTTGTCTCTCACTGGTGGTAATCTTATTTGTGTTTAATAACATTGTGAATATATTTTTGTACGTTACCTTGTGTGTTGTACCTGATTGTGTTGTATTTTGACCTTGAAATCAATGCAGGAGAGAGAACTACATAACCAGACACTCAGAGAAGAAAGATCAAGGGCAGAGGAAGAAACATCTTGCATATGAAAGAAAAGCAGGCATCATCAAAGAGGAAATAAACAAAAGAGAAGCAAACAACCTGCCAGAAAAAGAGTTCAGAGAAATGACCATAAAGTGGCTAAAAAGAATGGAAGACAAATTCGACAATATGAGTAAGAACCAAGAGGAAATAAACTATAATCAAGAAGAAATAAAAAATGGCATACTGCTGTAAAGAAATGAATAGAAAGCATCAAAAGTAGACTAGAAGAAATAGAGGACTGCATCAGTGAAGTAGAAGGCAAGGTAGGAAAAATACCAAGTACAGCAGCTTCTAGAAAAAAAAAATTAAAAAGCAAGAAGAGAGCCTAAGGGAACTTTGGGATAAGATGAAACAAAAATACATCCACATAATAGGGGTTTCAGAAAGAGTGGAAACTGAGAAAGGAATAGAAAACACTTTTAAATATATTTTATTGATTTTTTTTTTTTTTACAGAGAAGAGCGGAGAGGGATAGAGAGTTAGAAACATCGATGAGAGAGAGAGACATCGATCAGCTGCCTCCTGCACGCCCCACACTGGGGATGTGCCCACAACCAAGGTACATGCCTTTGACCGGAATCGAACCTGGGACCTTTCAGTCTGCAGACTGACGCTCTATCCACTGAGCCAAACCGGTTTCGGCAGAAAACACTTTTGAAGAAAGAATGACAGAAAACTTCCCTGATATAAGAAAACACACACACACACACACACACACACACACACAAATCCAAGAATCTCACAGAGTTCCAAGCAAAATGAATCCCAAAAGACTGACACCAAGGCACATAATTAAATTGGCAAACACCAATGACAAAGTAAGAATCTTAAAAGTGGCCAGAGAGAAACTGAAAGTTACCTACAAATGGACCCCCATCAGACTAGCAACTAATTTCTCAACAGAAACTTATCAGGCCAGAAGGGAATGGAATGAAATATACAAAGTCATGCGAGGAAAGGGTCGGAATCCAAGAATACTGTACCCAGCAAGGCTTTCAATCAAAATTGAAGGTGAAATCAGGATCTTCACATACAAAAAAGGACTATGGGAATTAATTACCACCAAACCAGCAATGCAAGAAATGTTAAAGGGTCTGCTGTAAAAAAAAAAAAGAAAAGAAAAGAAAAGAAAAGAAAAGAAAAGAAAAGAAAAGAAAGAAAGAAAGAAAGAAATAGGAAGCGAAGAAGGAACACAGGGGTAAAAAATAAAAATGGCGACATTATGGCCTATCAGTAATAGCTTTAAATGTAAACAGGTTAAATGCTCTAATCAAAAGATATAGAGTATTGGAATGGATAGAAAAATATGACCCATATATCTGCTGTCTACAAGAAACCCACCTCAGAAAAAGAGATGCACACAGACTGAGGATGAAGGGATGGAAGACAGTGTTTCAGGCAAAAGGATATGAAAAAAAAGTTGGGGTTGTAATATTTATATCTGACAAATTAGATCTAAAAGTGAAGGACATATTAAGAAATAAGGGAGGCCACTTCGTAATACTAAAGGAAACAATCCAATGAGAAGAAATAACTCTGGTAAACATATACGTACCCAATACAGTAGCACTGAAATACATAAAAAAAAATATCCTGGAGGATATCAAGGGAGAGATTAACAGCAATACAATAATAGTAAGAAACTTTAATACCCCACTGTCACCACTGGGCAAATCCTCTAAACAAAAAATCAGCAAAAAAAATCAATCCTAAATGACTCACTAGATTTGATGGAATTAATTGACATCTTCAGAACATTTCACCCCAAAGTCACAGAATATACATTCTTCTCAAGCGCACATGGGTCATTTTCAAAGATAGATCATATGTTGGGTCATAGGAAAAGTCTCTTCAAATTCAAGAAGATAGAAATCATATCAAGCATATTCTCAGATCACAGTGGCATAAAACTGGAAATCAACTACAATAAAAACAATACAAAGAACTCAAACACATGGAGACTAAACAGCATGCTATTAAACAATAACTGGGTAACCAGAGAGAACAAGGAAAAAATAAAAAATAAAAAACATTGTTGTAACAAATGCCAATGACAACAAAATACAAAATTTATGGGACATAGAAAGCAATCTTCAGAGGGAAGTTCATTGCTCTAAAAGCCTACTGCAAAAAAAATAAAACAAACAAACAAAAAAAAAAAAAAAACAAGAAGAAACAATGGTAATAAACTACCTAAACCTACAACTCAAAGAGTAAAGATCAGAGTGGTGAGAAAAGACATAGAGACCAATGAAACAATTCAAAAGATCAACAAAACCAAGAGCTGGTTCTTTGAAAAGTTAAAAAATATTGATGGGCTTCTAACCAGGCTCACCAAGAAACAAAGAGAGAAGATGCAAATAAACAAAATTGGAAATGAAAGAAGAGAAATAACAATAGACCCCTCTGAAATACAAAGGATTGTTAAAAAAAAAAATACTATGATCAACTCTATTCCAACAAAGTGGACAACCTGCAGAAATGGACATATTCCTTAAAATATCACCTTCCAAAACTCAATCAGGAAGAATATAAACATCTCAATAGGTCAATAACTATGCTAGAAATTGAAGCAGTCTTCAAAAAGCTTCAAGCAAAAAAAAAAAAAAAAAAAAAAAAAAAAAAAAAAAAAAAAAAAAAAAAAAAAAAAAAAAAAAAAAAAAAAAAAAAAAAAAAAAAAAAAAAAAAAAAAAGCCCAGGACCAGATGGCTACATAGGAGAGTTTTACCAAACATTCAAGGAAGAATTAAAACCTATCCTCCTCAGACTATTCAAAAACATTCAAGAAGAAGGAACACTTCCAAACACCTTCTATGAAGCCAGCATCACCCTAATACCAAAACCAGATAAAGACAACAAAAGGAAAGAGAATTATAAGCTAATATCTCTCATGAACATAGATGCCAAAATCCTCAACAAAATTCTAGCAAATCGGATCCAGGAGTACATCAGAAAGATCATACATCTTGACCAAGTAGGATTTATCCCAGGAATGCAAGGATGGTACAATATACACAAATCAATAAACTTGATATACCATCGCAAATTGAGAGATAAAAATCACATAGTCATATCAATTGATGCAGAAATACATTTGACAAAATCCAACACCCTTTCTTGCTAAAAACTCTAAGCAAGATGGGAATAAAAGGATGATACCTCAAATCATAAAAGCCATATATGATAAACCCAGAGCTAACATCATACTCAATGGGCAAAAACTAAAACCATTTCCCCTAAGGACAGGAACAAGGCAAGGATGCCCACTTTCACCATTCCTGTTCAACATAGTATTGGAAGTATTATCCATTGCAAGTAGACAAGAAGAATAAATCAAAGGCAGCCAAATTGGAAAAGAAGGAGTAAAGCTATCCCTATTTGCAGATTACATGGTACTGTACAAAAAAATCCCGAAAGACTCCATCCAAAAACTAATGGGCTTAATTAATGAATTTGGCAATGTAGCAGGATACAGAATTAATGCCAAGAAATCTATGGCATTTCTAAACACTAATAGTGAGATTACAGAAAGGGAAACTGAAAAAGCAATCCCATTTACAAATGCACCAAAAAAATTAAGATACCTAAGAATAAACTTAACTAAAGATGCATAAGACCTATCTGCAGAAAACTACAGGACACTGAAGAAAGAGATAGAGGAAGATGTAAACAAATGGAAGAGCATACCAGGCTCATGGATTTGGATAATCAACATCATTAAAATCTCCATACCCTCCAAAGCAATCTATAGATTCAATGCACTACCCATTAAAATACAAACGACATATTTCACAGACCTAGAAAGAACTATCCAAATATTCATCTAAAACAAAAATAAACCCTGAATAGCCACAGCAATCCTGAGAAAGAAGAATAAAGTATGTGGTATCTCAATACCAGATTTCAAGCTATATTACAAAGCGACTGTTCTCAAAACAGCCTCGTACTGGCACAAGAACAGACATATAGAACAATGGAATAGAATAGAGGATCCAAATATCCACCCAAACCACTATGCTTAATTAATATTTGACAAAGGAGGCATGGACATACAATGAAGTCAAGACATCCTCTTCAATAAATGCTGTTGGATAAATTGGACAGATACATGCAAAAATATAAAAGTAGACCACCACCTTACACCATACACAAAAATAAACTCCAAATAGATACAGAATTTAAACATAAGATGGGAAACCATAAAAATACTTGAGGAATTCACAGGTAGCACTATCTCAGACATATGCTAAAAGAACTTCTTCACTGATAATGCTAAAAGGGAAATAGAAGCTAAAGAAAAAATAAACAAATGGGACTACACCAAAATAAAAAGTTTTTGCACAGCAAAAGAAACCATCAACAAAACAACATGAGAAGCCACTGTATGGGAGAACATAGTTGCAAATGTTATCACTGATAAAAGTTTAATCTCCAACATCTACAGTCAACTTATACAACTTTATATAAGGAAGATAAGTGACCCAATAAAAGAATGGACAACAGATCTAAATATATCCTTTTCAAAAGACAACAGAAGGAAGGTCAGGAGACACATGAAAACATGCTCAAAGTCATTAATTATCCAAGATATGCAAATCAAAACGACAATGCTATACCATCTCACACCTATCAGAATGGCAATCATCAACAAACGACAAGTGCTGGTGAGGATGTGGAGAAAAAGGAACCCTTGTGCACTGTTGGTGGGAATGCAGACTGGTACAGCCACTGTGGAGAACAATATGGAGTTTCCTCAAAAAACTAAAACTTGAACTCCAATTTGACTCAGCAATCCCATTCTTAGGAATATATCCTAAGAAACTAGAAACACCAATCGGAAAAGATTTATGTACCCCTTTTTTCATAATAGAACAGTTTATAATAGCTACAATTTGGAAACAGCCTAGGTGCCTGTCAGTATATGAGTGGATCAGAAAACCATGGTACATCTATACAATGGGATAATATGCGGCCATCAAAAAGAAGGAATTCTTACCATTTGCAGCAACCTGGATGGAATTGGAGAGCCTTATGCTAAGTGAAATAAGCTAGTCAATGAAAGAAAAACACCACATGATCTCACTCATTTATGGATAATAAATAATATTATAAACTGTTGAACAAAAACATAGATACAGAGGCAATAAAGCATCAAATTGACTGCCAAATTACAGCAGGAAGGTTATGAAGAGGTGGGGTAGATAATAGATCAACCAAAGACTTGTGTGCATGCATATAAGCATAACACAAGACACTGGGAGATTAGGGTATGCCTCTGAGGGGAGGTAATGGCAAGATGTGTATACATGTGATACATTAGTAAAAAATAAAAAGATAAAAATAAAGAAAAAAAAGATAAAAAAAAAGATAAAAAATAAAGAAAAAAATGTAAAACATAAAATACATGCATACATACATACTGCCAGTCCTTGCAGTATTAGGAGTGGGATTACTGGGTCAAATGGGAGTTCCATTTTTAACTTTTTGAGGAAACTCCATACTGTCTTCCATAGTGTCTGTAGCAGTCTGCATTCCCACCAGTGATGCTCAAGAGTTGATGATTTCTTGATGATAGTCATTCTAACAGGTGTGAGATGGTATCTCATTGTTTTGATTTGTATTTCTCGAATGATTAGTGACTTTTAGCATGTTCTCATATGTCTCTAGAAACCAGAAACACCAATAAGAAAGGATATATACACCCCTATGTTCATAGCAGAACAATTTACAATAGCTAAGACATTAGAAGCACACATATATGTATATGACAATATCATAAGTTTATAAGTCAGATTTTGTAAGTCATCAAACTTAGTTCTTCTTTTCAACATTGTTTTATTTCTCAATTACAGCTGACATTCAATATTACTTTCTATTAATTCCAGGTATACAGAATAGTATTTAGACATTTATATAACTTACGAAGTAATACCATGATAAGTCTAGTACCCACCCAGCACCAAATATAGTTATTACTAGAGGCCTAGTGCATGGGGGGTGTCCCCTCAGTCCAGCTGGCACCCTCTCCAACTCTGGACCTTTCAGGGGATGTCCAACTGCTGGTGGGATAGGGCCTAACTGGCCGTCAGACATCCCTCTCACTATCTGGGACCACTGACTCCTAAGTGCTCACTTGTCTACTTGCTTGATTGCCCCCAACTGGCCCCCGTGCCAGCTTGGTTGCCACCAACTTCCCCCTTCTGTGGTCTGGTCACCCCCCAACAGTCCCCTTGCCAGCCTTGTCACTCCAAACTGCCCGCCCCCTCCCCCCATCAGTCTGGTTGCCCGATGCAGCCTTTAGTCATTTGGTCATCCCTCACTAATCCTCTTGCTAGTCTATTTGCCCCATGCAGCCTGCTGTTCAGTCATTACTGTGATGGCATCCTGGACAATTTGCATATTCATCTATTATTAGTATAGATAGTATTATTGAAAATATTCCCTATGCTCTATTTTACATCCTTGTACTATTTTGTATTTCTAATCCCTTCTGTTTTTACCCACTCTTCCCATGTGACAGCCATTAGTTTTCTCTATATACCTATGTGTCTTTTTTTCTGTTTTGTTTGCTGACTTATTTTGTTCTTTAGGTCACACATATATGTGAAGTTATATGGTATTTGTCTTTCTCTGTTTGACTTGCCTCAATCAGCATAATACCCTATAAATCCAACTATGCAGTCCCAAATGGTAAGATTTTATTCTTTTTTTATGGACAATAAATATTCCATTGTATATATTGACCACTCCTTTATCCATTAATATATTGATACCCAGTTAGGTTGCTTCCATATCTTAGTTATTATAAATAATTCTGAAGTGAACATAAGGGGGGATATCATTTTGAATTAGTGTTTTGGATTTCTTCAGATAAAAACACAAAAGTGGAATTGCTTGGTCATAAGGTAGTTCTATTTTTAATATTTTGAGGATTTTTCATGCTGTGTTTTTCATAGTAGCTATACCAATTTGAAATTCCACCATTAGTACATCAGAGTTCCTTTTTCCCCACATCCTCACCAACACTTGTTTGTTCATTTATTGATAATAGTCATTTTTATAAGTGTGAGTTAATATCTCATTGTGGTTTTAATTTGCATTTCTCTGATGATTAATGAAAGTAGAACATTTTTTCATAGATCTATTGGCCTTCTGTACATCCTCTTTGGAGGAATGTCTATTCAAGTTATATTCCCATTTTTTAATTCAGTAAAATAGCAGGATATAAAATTACTATTCATAAATCCGTTGTATTTTTGTATACCAATAATTAGCTAGAAGAAAGAAATTAATTTAAAATCTCATTTACAAATGCATTAGAAATTAAATACCTAGGAATAAATTTAACCCAGGAGGTAAAAGACTTGTAATCAGAAAATTATAAGAAAATGAAGAAGATATAAATAAATGGTAGCATAATATGTGCTCATAGATAGGAAGAATTAACATCATTAACATATCCATACTACCTAAAGCAATCTCTCTATTCAATGAAATTTCTATATAAATATTAATTGCATTTTCCCACAGACAATAATGCAGTGAAGTCCTGGGGAGGAGGCTGGAGTAAGTTGGGGAGAATCACTGGAGGGGGAAAAAGGGGAATTTTGTAACTCAAAAATAAAGATATATTTTAGTAGAGAGAATCCAAGATGGCGGCATAGGTAAACACCTACACTGCTGCCTCACACAACAATTTCAAAACTAGAACTGAAAGACAGAACGGACATCATCCAGAACCACAGGAAAGCTGGCCGAGTGTAAGTTCTACAGCTAGAAGGAACGAGAGGGGCTCACAGAGACCCAGAGGAACTGCAAAAAGCTGAAGTACAGAGATGCAAGCGCTGAGAGAGTGGGTGCCCAAGTACCTGGCTGGCTTTCTCTGGCAGGAGGAAAACAGAGACTCCCAATGGCATTGAACCCCTTGTCTTAGGACACTAAACCCCAGATCCAGCCGAAACTCATATAGGGGGAGGTTGGATTGTGAAAAGGGAGGGGTGCATGGAAATTTATGGGACCTCGCAAAAGATCCAAGGTCTGGTCACGCATGCACACGGCACTGCGCGGAGGACAGATTGCTGATTGTGCCGCTGGCTTTCGCCAGTGGGCGGGAGACAGACCTCCCAACTGTGCCACTTCTGAGTCCACTGGGCCCCTGTTTCAGGTGAAACCCTGGAGATCTAGACTCATGTGTCCTGGTGCGCAGGGGAGCTGGAAAGGCAGCGGTCTAGAGGCACTGCGGGCGCGAGCGCACATTACCCAGTCATGTGAGACTCAGGGACCATGGAGGGTGGGGCCGACTGGAAGGCAAGGCAGTCCCTTAAGCCCAAGCTGAACAGAGGCTTCTTCGGTTTTGCAAGTCTGGTATCAGAAGGCTGAATTCAACACAGAAGTTTCCCGGACATAGTGAAAATGCCGAGACAAGGGAAGGGATCACAAACAAAAGAAATGAAGGGAAAAAAATGACTGGATATAGAGTTCAAAACCATGCTTATAAGGTTTTTCAAGAATATGTTAGAAAAGTAGGATAAACTTAGTGAGAGCCAAGAGGAGATGAAAAAGGACCAACTAGAGATGCAAAAGAGCCAACTAGAGATGGAAAAGGTCCAACTAAAGATGATAAAGGTCCAAATAGAAATTAAACATACACTGACTGAAATAAAAAAAAATATATATTATACAATGTCCTAACAGCAGACTAGAGAAAGGAAAGAATCAAGTCAAAAATTTGAAATATAAAGAAGCAGAAAACACTCAACAGGAAAAGCAAGAAGAAAAAAGAATCCAAAAATGTGAACACAATGTAAGGAGACGCTGGGACAGCTTCAAGCGTACCAACATCAGAATTGTGGGGGTGCCAGAAGAAGAGAGAGAGCAAGATACTGAAAACCTATTTAAAGAAATAATGACTGAAAACTTCCCACATCTGGTAAAAGAAATAGACTTACAAGTCCAGGAAGCACACAGAACGCTATATAAAAGGAATCCAAAGAGGACCACACCAAGACACATCATAATTAAAATACCAAGAGCAAAAGACAAAGAGAGAATATTAAAAGCAGCAAGAGAAAAATAGTTTATTACCTACAAGGGAGCACCCATACGACTATCAGCTGATTTCTCAGCATAAATGATGCAGGCCAGACCGGAGTGGCAAGAAATATTCACTGTCATGAATAGCAAGAACCTACAACCAAGAATAATCTATCCAGCAAAGCTATCATTCAGAATTGAAGGGCAGATAAAGAGCTTCACAGATAAGAACAAGCTAAAGGAGTTCATCAACTCCAAACCAGTATTATATGAAATGCTGAAAGGTACTCTTTTAGAAGAGGAAGAAGAAAAAGGTAAAAGCCAAAAAATTATGAACAACAAGTACATATCTATCAACAAGTGAATCTAAAAATTAAGTGAATTAAAAATTTGATCAATAGAATAAACTGGTGAATATAATAGAATCAGGAGCACAGAAAGGGAGTGGACTGATCATTCTCAGGGGGAAAGGGGTAAGCGGTGTACAGGGAGAGACTGGACAAAAATCATACACCTATGGATGAAGTCAACGGGAGGGAGGTAAGGGCAGAAGGAGGGGCGGGAGTTGGGTGGAGGGGTGCTATGGAGGGGAAAAAAGAGAAACAAATGTAATCTGAATAATAAAAATTTAATTGAAAAAAATAAATAAATAAAAAATAAAAAAGTAAAAACAAAGATATATTTTAAAAAATACTAATTGCACTTTTCACAGAACTAGAACAAATAATAATAAAATGTATATGAACCTACAAAAGACACCAAAAAATCACAGTAATCTTGAGAAAGAAAAACAAAGGTGGATGTATTATACTACCTGATATCAAATTATACAACAAGGCTGTCATAATCATAACAACATGTATTGGCATAAAAACAGACACATAGATTAATGGAACAAAAGAGAGAGCCCAGGAATAAATCCATGCCTATATGATCATTTAGTATATGAAAAAGGAGGCAAGAATATATATTGAAGACAGTCTGTTCAATGAATAGTGCTGGGAAACTTGGACAAATACGTGCAAAAGAAACTTGGCCATTTGCTACACCATATATAAGAATAAACTCTAAATAAATTAAAGACTTAAATATAAGACCTAAAACTGTGAAAAACTAGAATGAAATATTGCAGTAAAATCTGATATTGCTCTTATAATATTTTCTGAAACAATATTAAAATAATAAACAAATGAGACTATATCAAACTAAGTTTTTGTGCAAAAAAGAAAATTATCAACAAAATAAAACAACCTTCTGAATGAGAGAATATGTTTTCCAATGATACATCCCACGTGGGGTTAATATCCAACATTTATAAAGAGCTCAACATTAAAAGACACACATCCAATCTTTTGCATGTCGATGTAAGTTTTAGGGGCATTTATTTCAGACCTACCAGTCCCTATAATCAAATCAAGTATGTAAAAGAAAAAGGGAGAGAGAAAAAAATAGAGAGGGGCAGAGAGAGAGAGAGAGAGAGAGAGAGAGAGAGAGAGAGAGAGAGAGAGAGAGAGAGAAACAATGTAAGAGAGAGAGACAGAGACAGAGAGAGAGAGAGAAAGAGAGAGAGAAACAATATATGTAGGGTACATACATAGATATATAGATGGACAGAGTGATTAGATGATAGATATGGAGAGATGAAAGATGATGATAGACGATAGATAGATAGATAGATAGATAGATAGATAGATAGATAGATAGATATGGAGATACCTGCCTATAATAGGTATGAGGGAGGAAAATCACAACTACTGTGTACAGAAACCAGGCAAAAAAGTAAGAATTTTGGCTAGTTCTCTTGGGGTGAGTTGTTTGTTACAAAAGAATATAAACATGTGGGCATTTACAGCTCAGTCAATCAATCTGTATATCATGTCCAATTTTGAGCCAATGGGAGATGGGTATATATCTCCTGGTCCTGACTGCTATTGGGAGCTTTGGCACTAATACAAAGTACTGCTGGAAACCATAAATAAGGCATTTCTGGTACTCATACTCTTTCTGTCTGTCCTAGAATGTCCTTACCCATTAGAGAATAAGAAAGTGACCCTCAAAATTCCAGATAATATCTTATGGTCACTCCTGGCCTTCTGTTTAAACTGGATTAGGTGAGAATATAAGGGATGTTGCAGTATATTGATAATGGAGTGTCAGATATTTCAAAGTAATATCAACTCTTTATCTGTCATTGCAGTTGTACAAGTCAATAGAAACTTCACTGATGCCCTGACTGCTTCAAGGTGCAGAGAAAGCAGATCATCGCTGAAATCTCACTC
This sequence comes from Lasiurus borealis, assembly GCA_004026805.1. Classification (NCBI taxonomy): domain Eukaryota; kingdom Metazoa; phylum Chordata; class Mammalia; order Chiroptera; family Vespertilionidae; genus Lasiurus; species Lasiurus borealis. The sequence goes on along the minus strand of PVJN01002886.1, from coordinate 66,401 downwards.
ATTACTTATGCTTGAACTTCTCTTCTCCTCCCCAACTCCACCCAGTTTCTGAAAATAATTTTCTATTTATGAAATGTGATTCTGTTTTAAAATTTATATATTATCTTTTTATATTTTAGTTTGTATCTCTTATTTTATATATTTTGGCATACAAGGGATGTTTCATCTGAACCTGTATTTCATTTTAGAAATCAATATAAAATGGGATAATTACTGACAATCTTTTATAGGATACAATGTGGTTTTATTTATTTTACATCTCATGTTTTTCACTTGCTGGTTTTTGTCAATATGTTCTTGGTTATAGACACAAATTATACTTTCTATACTTTTCATATTGGTCTATATTTTAGTATTTCTTTAAGCTTCAACTCATGCTGCATCTTCTCCCCTGACCCTCAAGACTGATGAAAATGTTTTCATAACACTTGTTCAAAAGTGTTTACCACACTATGAGCTGTATATTTTGGGTTATGTATCTCTGTGTCAAAATAAACTGTAACATCCCTAAAGGCAGGGATCAACTCTTACTCAGCTTACTTTCTCCAATGTCTAGCATGGTTTGAAGAATACAATCAAAATAAAATGAAATGCATTTGAATAATTAATAAATGAAGTTAATTATTTAATAAAGTACAACCTCAGATGTAGAAGTAAGAGTCCTGATTTCTTCATTATTTAATTGATGACCTTGTACAAATAAATTTATCCTCATGGATGTTCACTGTTTGGTTTGGTTTGATTTGTTTTTTAATCTGTAAAAATTAGGAAGGCGTACTTCATCTGCTATCCATGTTACTGCCAGGTATTAATCTCTATATAGGACTTTGATAAACTGGAATAATCACATTCTATGCAAACCCAAAGGTATTTAGAGACAGGGGCAATTACATTTGAACACCACCATATTTGTTTTAAGTGATAATTGTCAAAGTATACTGTCTTAAAAGTGAAAACATCACTCATGTGAGTATAAAGTAAGTACATGTCAAAAAAATTTTTACCTCATTAATTAGGGAACCAATCACCAGTGTGTTACAGCTGATTCAATAGAAAATCAAATAAATTAAATATATATTGTCACTAAAATAAAAGTGTGCTGAAATAAGATTGCTAAATTAGAGACAATACTGGTAAGTTTCCTAGAGGGGAATGGAATTATACCATTTAATTTTATATTTCTTTCTAGTAGGCAGAATATATTTATACCATTATTGAACTAAAATGTACAAGGTAACATGTAATTTTAGAGTCTGGAACTTAATCTATAGTAAATAATAATTCGATAAAAATATATTTTCTTGAAGACTGTATTAAGCCTTTTGTAGGATGTTAGGGGATATCCAGAACAAATTATAAACCTTTTGCCTTAAATTCAAATTTTTTATTCTTACTTACATTTTAAGAGGGAAAGATCAGAGTTTTAAAGAGAAAACCAATCAGTCTGTGAATGTATGTGTCTTTCAATTCTCTAATCACTTAGAAATGTAATTAAAAAACTACAATTACTTTGATTCCTACAAGTAATATATTTATTTCTTTTTTTAACATTTTTAAATTTCTTTATTGATTAAGGTATTACATATGTGTCATAACCTCCACATACCCCTCACTTCTCACTCATGCCCTCACCCCCCTGTTTTGTGTGTCTATTCATTATGCTTATATGCAAATATACAAGTTCTTTGGTTGATCTCTCCCCTATACCCTCACCCTCCCCTTCCTTCCCTCTGGGGTTTGATGGTCTGATCAATGAATCTTTGTCTCTGGATCTGTTTTGTTTATCAGTTTATATTGTTCATTTTATCCATAAATGAATGCGATCATGTGATATATATCTTGCTCTCACAGGCTTACTTAATTTTCCATAATGCTCTCCAGTTCCAGCCATGCTGTTGCAAATGGTAAGAATTCCTTCTTGTTTACCACAGTGTAATATTCTATTGTGTACCACAGGTTTTTTTTCCAAATGATTTTATTTTTTTTCCAAATTTTTTAATTAATATGTTACATTTATACATAACTTCCGATTGCCCACCACCCAGGCATACCCTAACTTCCCAGTGTCTTGTGTTCATTGGTTATGCTTATATGCATGCATACAAGTCCTTTGGTTGATCTCTTATCTACCCCACCTCTCCTTAACCTTCCTGCTGTAATCTGACAGTATTTTTGATGCTTTACTGCCTCTGTACCTATCTTTTTGTTCATCAGTTTATAATGTCCTTTATTATCCACAAATAAGTGAGATCATGTGGTGTTTCTCCTTCATTTACTGGCTTATTTCACTTAGTATAAGGCTCTCTAGTTCCATCCAGATTGCTGCAAATAGTAAGAATACCTTCTTTTTATGGCAGCATAGAATTCCATTGTGTAGATGTACAACGGTTTTATGATCCACTCATCTGCTGATGGGCACCTAGGCTCTTTCCAAATTGTAACTATTTTAAATTGTGCTGCTATGAACATAGCGGTGCATAAATCCTTTCTGATTGGTGTTTCTAGTTTCCTAGGATATATTCCTAAGAATGGGATTGCTGGGTCAAATTGGAGTTCCATTTTTAGTTTTTTGAAGAAACTCCATACTGTTCTCCATAGTGGCTGCACCAGTCTGCATTCCCACCAGCAGTGCACAAGGGTTCCTTTTTCTCTGCATCCTCTCCAACACTTGTCCTTTGTTGATTTGTTGATGATTCCCATTCTGATAGCTGTGAGATGGTATCACATTGTTGTTTTGACTTGCATCTCTCAGATAATTAGTAACTTTGAGCATGTTTTCATGTGTCTCTTGGCCTTCCTTCTGTCATCTCTGGAAAAGGTTCTACTTAGGTTTGTTGCCCATTTTTATTAATGGATCATTTATCTTCCTTTTATTAAGTTGTATAAGTTGGCTATCGATGTTGGAGATTAAACCTTTATCAGTGATAACATTTGCAAATATGTTCTCCCATACAGTGGGTTTTCTTGTTTTGTTGATGGTTTCTTTTGCTGTGCAAAAACTTTTTTATTTTGATGTAGTCCCATTTGTTTATTTTTTCTTTAGCTTCTATTGCCCTTGGAGCATTATCAGTGAAGTTCTTTTGGCATATGTCTGAGATAGTGCTACCTGTGAATTCCTCAAGTATTTTTATGGTTTCTCATCTTATGTTTAAATTCTGTATTCATTTGGAATTTATTTTTGTTTAGGTGTAAGGGTGAGGTATGATCCTTCTATTCCCACCTTGCTGAGAGTTTTTTATCAATAAAAGGTGTTGGATTTTGTCAAATGCTTTTTCTGCATCAACTGATATGACTATGTAATTTTTATATCTCAATTTGTTTCTGTGATGTATCATGTTTATTCATTTGCAGATATTGTACCATCCTTGCATTCCTGGTATAAATTCTACTTCATATGGTGTATGATCTTTCTGATGTACTGCTGGATTTGATTTGCTACAATTTTGTTGAGGATTTTGGCATCTCTGTTCAGGAGGAATATTGGCCTGTAATTCTCCTTCATTTTGTTGTCTTTATCTGGTTTTGGTATTAGGGTGATGCTGGCTTCATAGAAGATGTTTGGAAGTGTTCCTTCTTCTTGAATATTTTGGAAAAGTCTGAGGAGTTTAGGTTTTAATTCTTCCTTGAATGTTTGGTAAAACTCTCCTGTGTAGCCATCTGGTCCTGGGCATTTGTTTGCTTGAGGCTTTTTGATGACTGCTTCAAGTTCTTCCATCTTTACTGGACTATTGAGCTGTTTAGATTCTTTCTGATTGAGTTTTGGAAGGTTATATTTTTCAAGGAATATGTCCATTTCCTGCAGGTTGTCCACTTTGTTGGAATCGAGTTTTTTCATAGTATTATTTAACAATCCTTTGTGTTTCAGCAGGGTCTGTTGTTATTTCTCCTTTAGCATTTCTGATTTTGTTTATTTGGGTCTTCTCTCTTTGCTTCTTGGTGAGCCTGGCTAGAGGTCCATCAATCTTGTTTGTCCTTTCAAAGACCCAGCTCTTGGTTTTGCTGACCTTTTGAATTCTTTCTTTGGTCTCTATGTTGTTTATCTCCTCTCTGAGCTTTACTATTTCCTTCTTTCTGCTTACACTGAGCTTTTCTTGTTGCTCTCTCTCTAGATCTTTCAGTTGTATGATAGATAATTTATTTTATCATTGTTTCCTGTTTTTTTGCAGCAGGCTTGTAGAGCTATGAACTTCCCTCTCAAGACTGCTTTCACTGTGTCCCATAAATTTTGTATTGTGTTGTCATTACCAGTTGATGCCATGATGTTTTCTATTTCTTCCTTGATCTCTCTGGTTACCCAGTTGTTGTTTAATAGGATGCTGTTTAGTCTCCATGTGTTTGATTTCTTTGTATTGCTTTTATTGTAGTTGGTTTCCCATTTTAGGCCACAGTGAACTGAGAATATGCTTGATATGATTTCTATTTTTTTTTTATTTTAAAGAGACTTTTCCTATGACCCAACATATGGTCTATCTTTTAAAATGACCCATATGCACTGGAGAAGAATGTATAATCTGTGGTTTGGGGGTGAAATGTTCTGAAGATGTTAATTAATTCCATCTGGTCTAGTGAGTCATTTAGGATTGATGTTTCTTTGCTGATTTTGTGTGTAGAGGATTCATCCAGTGGTGATAGTGGGCTATTAAATTATCCTACTATGATTTTATTGCTGTTATTCTCTCCCTTGATATCCTCCAGAATATTTTTTATGTATTTAGGTACTCTTATATTGGGTGTGTATATGCTTACCAGAGTTATTTCTTCTTGTTGGATTGTTCCCTTTAGTATTATGAATTGGACTTCCTAATCTCTTGTTATGTCCTTCACTTTGAGATTTAATTTGTCAGATATAAGTATTGCAACCCCAGCGTTTTTTTCATATCTTTTTGCCTGAAACACCACCTTCCATCCCTTCATCCTCAGTCTGTGTACATCTTTTTTTCTGAGGTGGGTTTCTTTTAGACAGCAGATATATGGGTCATGTTTCCTTATCTAATCCATTACCCAATGTCTTTTGATTGGAGCATTGAATCCATTTACATTTAGAGTTAGTATTGATAGGTACTTATCTGTCTCTATTTTTATTCTTTACCCCTTCCTTGTTCCTTCTTCGCTTCCTATTTCTTTTTACTACAGCAGACCCTTTAACATTTCTTGCATTGCTGGTTTGGTGGTAATAAATTCCCATAGTCCTTTTTTGTCTGTGAAGCTCCTGATTTCACCTTCAATTTTGATTGAAAGCCTTGCTGGATACAGTATTCTTGGATTCAGACCCTTCCTTTGCATGACTTTCTATATTTCATTCCATTTCCTTCTGGCCTGATGAGTTTCTGTTGAGAAATCAGTTGCTAGTCTGATGGGGGTTCCTTTGTAGGTAACTTTCTGTTTCTCTCTGGCTGCTTTTAAGATTCTTACTTTGTCATTGGTGTTTGCCAATTTAATTATAATATGCTTTGGTATCAGTCTTTTGGGGTTCATGTTGCTTGGAACTCTGTGAGCTTCTTGAATTTATGTGTGTTTTTTCTTTCCTATATCAGGGAAGTTTTCTGTCATTATTTCTTCAACCAGGTTTTCTATTCCTTGCTCAGTTTCCACTCTTTTTGGAACCCCAATTATGCAGATTTTTTTTGTTTGTTTCATGTTATCCCAAAGTTCCTTCTTCTTGCTTTTTAATTTTTTTTTCTAGAAGCTGCTGTGCTTGGGTATTTTTTTCTACCTTGTATTCTAACTCACTAATGCAGTCCTCTGCTTCTTGTAGTCTACTTTTGATGCTTTCTATTGAGTTCTTTACAGCAGCGATGCCATTTTTCATTTCTTCTTGGTTATTCTTCATTTTCTCTTGGCTCTTCTTCATTTCCTCTTGACTCTTACTCATATTGTTGATTTTGTCTTCCATTCTTTTCAGCCATCTTATGAACTCTTTCTTTTGCAGGTTTATTTCTGCTTCTATTTTTTTTTACTTCTTTTTCTGGTGATAGCTGCTTTTCCTTCATATGCGGGCTGTTTCTTCATCTGCCCATGGTCTTTCTTCTCCAGGTGTCTGATTATATAGTTTTCTCTCCTGCGTTGATTTAAAGGCACAAAATACGACATTACCAGGTACAACATACAAGGCACTGAATAGAAATGTATTCATGATGTTAATAACCACAAATAAGGTGACAAGCAATGAAAGACAAATTAGGTGTAAGTAGAGAAAGAACAAGAGTGAAAGGAGGAAAAATGAAAAGAAAGAAGTGCAAAAATGAAATTGAGAGAAGGTAAAAAAAAAAGAGGAAAAAAGAAAAATAAGAATTAGAAAAAGAAGAAGCGGAAGAAGAAGGAGAAGAAGAAGAAGAAGAAGAAGAAGAAGAAGAAGAAGAAGAAGAAGAAGAAGAAGAAGAAGAAGGAGGAGGAGGAGGAGGAGGAGGAGGAGGAAGAGGAGTTGAAAAAGAAGAAGAAGAAGAAGTAGTAGTAATAATACTGATTGAATATAAAAATGTAATAATTAAAAAGGTAAAATCAATTGAGGAAAAAAGAAAAAAATAGTTCTTTAATTAAAATATGAAAAAATAAAAAAATGAAAAATAAAAGAATAGAATGTGCAGTAGAGGAGATCATTTACTTCCTCTATTGTTCTGTTTGGCACTCCTGCTTCCCAGTCAGGAGGGTATTGCAGTTCCCTGCATTCCACTGCTGCTCAGCGTTATTTTTAAGCAGAGGGTGTGTCTTAATCTTTTTATTCTTTTGTGATTATGCAAGAATCAATTTGTGAGTCATCCCCTGAGTGGCAATGATTTGGAATTGACCTCTGAAACTAAGCACAGGTTCTTTCTTGCCTCTGTTTATATCCTGCTTTCTCTGTGGTACTCAATACCAGTTTGTGGGGGTGGGATGCCCCAGAGCTGATTCTCTGATGGTTATTCTGTGCTCTGATCCCCAGGTTCCAGAAAAACAACTTTTTCCTGCAGTCTCTTAGGATGTCTCCAGTTGTGTGATCCTATGTATTGGGATTAGCCATCAGAATCCAGGTTCTGAAGGGGAAAGAGTGCAATCTGTGCACTTCCCCTTCCCTGCTCCTGTTCAAGCAGCCGAGACACTGTAATAACTCCCAGGCTGTCCTTCTGCCTCAGATCAAAATGAGTTGCTTTCTAGAGCTCCCTTCTGTTAATAGCTCTGAGGGCCCCCTTACACATTCAGGGATTATGCCCTGCCCCACATTTCTCTAGGTGCAGTTTTCCCCCAGTCCAGTTCCCACAATGTGCACATCTCTCTCTTCTGCAGGACCAGAGACCTCACCTTATCCCAGGCAAAATCTGACCTTTCCGGGTTGCATGTGGAGCTCCTCTGAATCCGAGTGTTTGCACTGATTGGAGAGTGGTGTTCTGGGTCCCCGGCCATTTGGTGGGTGCTGCAGTTATAGCTTTTCAGGCCACCATAAACATTCACATTCCCCTACAAGATGGCGCAGTCTCTGCGTTTGTGCTGGTGGCATTTGCAACAGCATGGATGGACCTGGAGAATATTATGTATAGAAGCATGAAACAGACTGATGAATTTCAGAGGGAAGGAGGAGGTGAGGGGCAGGGAGCTACCACAGTTTTTTAATCCATTCTGTTGATGGGCACTTAGGCTATTTCCCTAGCTATGGTGAATTGTGCTGCTATGAACATAAAGATTCCTATATCCTTTCTGATTGGTGTTTCTCGTTTCTTAGGATATATTCCTAGTAGTGGGATCATTGGGTTAAATGGGAATTCCAATTCTTTGGTACATGAGAATATTTTCAAATCAGATTAAAGTGTTCCTATGGGAAAAATTTTAAAAAATTGTATCTAGGTTTATTTCAACTGTTAGGTTTAATATGGATGGCTGGCATCTTTGGTAGTATATATAACATTAATCTTTGGGTTAAAAAAAAAAAAAAACTAGACAACTCTGAACCCTAATTCAGATACTTTGCCTAAGTAATAAAATGCCCCTGTATTTGAAGAATTTTATAACTGACTTAATTTTAAGCACTTACTGTAAAATATTTTTTTCATAACCACTTTGATTCATATAGTGGTTAAATCATTATTTGAGAAACAAATGTTTGGGAATAATACTAAAATCTGAGTTCTCAGTATATGTTTTTGAAAAGATCTTACAGAAATAGGTCTTCAGATGTGGCATCTAATTTCTGCAGCTATTCTATATTTAGAAAACGTCAATAAGTTAATGTGTTTTCCTGGAAATTTACAAGCTGTGTATTTAAAAAAGAAATATCAAAAAATAAAATGGTTGCGGAATAGATGGATGTGTCCTGAGCCTTGTCCCTAAGCAGACAGAAAGGGGCCAGAGATCCATGTTATCAGGTAACAGTATCACCAAAACCTTCCATGGTGCCAGTTTGCTGGCGCTTTAGTAATTAAAGGATCCTTGGTAACACTTTTAAATTTGCTAACTTGATTTGTATTGCTTCCTTTTTTAGTATACTTTGCCCTGGTTTTTGTGCATATATGTGGATGTTTCAAATCTTAGGTTTAGATTTTGAGGAAATTTTGTCACTTTTATCGTAGGGGAAATGATTATTTTATACCTGATTTCAATGAGAATTTGGGCAAACATATTAGTCAAGTCTTTTAATATTCACTATGTTGATAGAAATTGGCATATGTCCAAAGCTTGTCAGGTTAACTACATTCATATTGTGTAAGTCAAAGTAACCTGAAACTCCATTTAGAAGCAGTTGTGTGTTTACATGAAATATATTTCTGCCATTTCCTACTATGCTCTTACACTAACATTTAAAGACTAAAGTCTAAGATTTTATTATAATAATTATTATGGTCTAAGTATTTCTTTAAAATTAGAAGTTACTAACCCCATAAATTGAACTATTGAGAGATTTAAAAATTTTTTGTGTTTTAAACTTTTAAAATATTTCTATACTTACATAACTTTTATAAAACTACTAGAGGCCAGATGCATGAAATTCGTGCATGGGGAATTAGGGGCGAGGGTGGGGGGAAAATGTCCCTCAGCCCAGCCTGCATCCTCTCCAATCTAGGACCGCTTGAGGCATGTCCAACTGCCCAGTAGGATTGGGCCTAAACAGGCAGTTGAACATCCCTTCACAATCCAGGACTGCTGGCTCCCAACTGCTCACCAGATTGCCTTCCTGTTTTCCCCTAACTGCTTCTGCCTGCCAGCCCAATCACCCCCTAACCACTCCCCTGCCAGCCTGATTGATGCCTAACTGCTCCCCTGCCAGCCTCTTTGCCCCTAACTGCCCTCCCCTGCAGGCCTGATCACCCTTATCTCCGCTCTCTTGCAGGCCTGGTCCCCCCTAACTGCTCTTCCCTGCAGGCTAGGTTCCCGCAACTGCTCTCCCTGCAGGCCTGAGTACTCTCAACTGCTCTTCAATGCAGGCCTGGTCACCCCCAACTTCCCTCCTCTGCTGGCCTGGTCACCTCTAACTGCCCTCCCCTGCAAGCTTGATCACCCCCAACTGCCCTTCCCTGCTGGCCTGATCGTCCACAACTGCCCTCCCTTGCAGGCCTGGTCCCTCCCAATTACCTTCCCCTGTTGGCCATCTTGTATCCAAATGGGGGAAGGATCTTTAACCACATGGGGGCAGCCATCTTGTGTGTTCTAGTGATGGTCAATCAGCATATTACTTTTTTATTAGATAGAATTTGATTACATTTGAGATGCATTTATGAGAAGCCTCAATTGATATTAACATCAGTGTGTCATGTGGTTAGATCACAGCATGACACAAATCACTGACATATCTCAGTGTCTTATGAAAAAGAGGGTGCCAATATGCCAGTTAAATTTCTTATCTCTTCACTTGGAGTTCATCTTTGAGGTTCGGAGGGTGAGCAGGAGCATTGTCGAGGACGAGGAGGGCTTGCAGGGTTAGGTTGTTTTCCTGTAGATATTTCTTAACAGAAGGGCTGAAAACCAGGTTTACCCACTCCACAAAGAACTGCCTGGTGACCCACGCCTTTGGGTTTGCCCTCCACATGACTTGCAGTTTATCTTTTAAAATCTTATGTGACTTAAAGACTCTGGGGTTTTCTGAATGGTATACGAGCAGAGGCTTGATCTTGCAGTGACCACTCACATTGGGGCACAGTGCGAGAGTTACCCTATCCTTCATGGGTTTGTGGCCTGGCATCACCTTCTCCTCTGCTGTTATATAAGTCCTATTCAGCATCTTCTTCCAGAAAAGCCCTGTCTCCTCACAGTTGAATACTTGCTGGGGGATATATCCTTTGGCTTCTATCAGTTCAAAAAAAATTTTGAGGTAATCCTCAGCTAACTTCACATCTGAACTTGCTGCCTCACCATGCCTGACAATGGAGTGAATACCGGACCTTTTCCTGAAGTTATCAAATCAGCCTCTTCTGGCTTTAAATGAGTCTTTCGATGTTTCGTCTGTGGAAGTGAGCGGGGTCTGCTCCAGGAAATCATTGTAAATCTCTTGCACCTTCTCTCATCTGATGCCCTGTGTTAATGTATCTCCTTTAAGCTGCTTCTCCATCACCCACACCATCAGTAGATTCTCCATTTTTTCATGGAGAGAGATAGGGAGCTTAGAAATTATTGTAACACCCTTAGCTGGCGTTATACCCTTTATAGACTCCTTATGTTTAAGCACAGTGCATATCGTTGAAGCACTACGCCCGTACTGCCTCGCCAAGTCAGCCACTCGCACACCTGGCTCATATTTTTCTATGATTTCATGCTTTAATTCAATAGACATCATCCTCTTTTGATCACTGACCTTTCCACTCACTTTCTTCGGACCCATGGTTATAAAAAGAAATGTGATAAAGTATGTAAATGCACAAAAGATACTTCGACAACAAGGTAAGCAAACACACTAACTGAGGTGTGGGAAACTATGAGATTCTCAAGTCGCAGTAAACTGGTGGATCATGTGCAGCCGGTCAATCCATGCGATTACTCGTATCTCAAATGTTGCTCATATTTCAAAGCAAAAAGTCACTCACTCGATGGCTCGTATCTCAAAAATCTCGTATTTTAGGGCACTCGTATCTTGAGGTACCAATGTAAAGCGCACACACACACACATAACATACACTATCAAGTTTTTATATATAGTCAGATAATGTATATATATATAAAAGCCCAAGTGATTGTTCAGCCATTTGACTATCCAGCTGATAGCTATGATGAGCACTGACCACCAGGGGCAAGATGCTCAATACACAGTCATGGAAACATGGAACAGACTGATGAATCTCAAAGTTAAAATATTTTTAAAATATTTTCTCCTCCCTACTCCCCTGGTTTCCTGTTATATAAGTGAAGATGTTTTTCTCTGTCAACATTGAAGATAATCTTAATAGACACATCTGGTACCTTGGAAATACCTGCTCATTTTACACTCATTTCTGGGAAAGCCCACTTTAACACACCTTAGAACAATGTCACTTTGTAATGACTTGCACAGTGCTCACCAGTTTCTTTTTGATTAAGAAAGTAGAGTGCTAGTGTGACCTTTTAACTCACTCTTTTCCCTTCCTGTATTTTTCAGAAATTGAGGCAAAGGAAGCATGTGACTGGCTCCGTGCTGCTGGGTTCCCACAATACACTCAGTTATATGACGGTAAGTTGTCCTTCCCTTCACTCTTTTTTTTTAAATTAAATCTTTATTATTCAGATTATTATATTTGTTTCTCTTTTTTCCCCTCCATAGCAACCCTCCACTCAGCTCCCACCCCTCCCTCTGCCCTTAGCTCCCTCCCATTGATCTCATCCATAAGTGTATGATTTTTGTCCAGTCTCTCCCAGTACACCCCTCACCCCTTTCCCCCTGAGAATGATCAGTCCACTCTCTTTCTGTGCTCCTGATTCTATTATATTCACCAGTTTATTCTGTTGATCAAATTTTTAATTCACATAATTTTTAGATTCACTTGTTGATAGATATGTACTTGTTGTTCATAATTTTTTGGCTTTTACCTTTTTCTTTTTCCTCTTCTAAAAGAGTACCCTTCAGCATTTCATATAATACTGGTTTGGAGTTGATGAACTCCTTTAGCTTTTTCTTATCTGTGAAGCTCTTTATCTGCCCTTCAATTCTGAATGTTAGCTTTGCTGGATAGATTATTCTTGGTTGTAGGTTTTTGCTATTCATCACGTTGAATATTTCTTGCCACTTCCGTCTGGCCTGCATCGTTTCTGTTGAGAAATCAGCTGACAGTCGTATGGGTGCTCCCTTGTAGGTAATGAGCTGTTTTTCTCTTGCTGCTTTTAATATTCTCTCTTTGTCTTTTGCTCTTGGTATTTTAATTATGATGTGTCTTGGTGTGGTCCTCTTTGGATTCCTTTTATGTGGGGTTCTGTGTGCTTCCTGGACTTGTAAGTCTATTTCTTTTACCAGATGTGGGAAGTTTTCAGTCATTATTTCTTTAAATAGGTTTTCAGTATCT
>PVJN01002886.1:29522-53873 GCA_004026805.1 Lasiurus borealis | reverse complement strand
AATTCAAATTTTTGGATTTTTTTCTCTTCTTGCTTTTCCAGTTGAGTGCTTTCTGTTTCTTTATATTTCAAATTTTTGACTTGATTCTTTCCTTTCTCTAGTCTGCTGTTAGGACTCTGTATAATATTTTTTATTTCAGTCAGTGTCTCTAGTTGGTCCTTTTTCATCTCCTCTTGGGACTCACTAAATTTATGCATCATCTCTAGCATCTCTACTTGGTCCTTTTGCATCTCTTCTTGGGACTTGATAAACTTATCCATCTTTTCTAGCATATTCTTGCAAAACCTTATAAGCGTGGTTTTGAACTCTATATCCAGTCGTGGTTTTTTTTTTCTCCATTTCTTTTGTTTGTGATCCCTTCCCTTGTCTTGGCATTTTCACTATGTCGGGGAAACTTCTGTACTTGCAAAACTGCAGAAGCCTCTGTTGAGTTTGGGATGAGTGGAGTCTCAGGGCTTAAGGGACCGCCTTGCCTTCCAGTCGGCCTCGCCCTCCATGGCCCCCGAGTGTCACGTGACTGGGTAATTGCTGTAGCGGTCCTTGTGCGCTCACGCCCGCAGTGCCTCTAGACCGCTGCCTTTCCAGCTCCCCTGCGCACCAGGACCACACGAGTTTAGATCTCCAGGGTTTCGCCCAAAACAGGGGCCCAGTGGACTCAGAAGTGGCTCAGTTGGGAGGGTCTGTCTCCCACCCACTGGTGAAAGCCAGTGGCACAATCAGCAATCTGTCCTCCGAGCAGCGCTGTGCGCGTGCGCAACCACACCTCCTATCTTTTGCGACTCCCCTAAATTTCTGTGCACTTCTCCCTTTTCACAGTCCAAACTACCCCCGTAGGAGTTTCGGCTGAATCTGGGTTTTAGTGTCGTAGGATAAGGGGTTCAATGCCGTTGGGAGTCTCCGTTTCCCTCCCGCTAGAGAAAGCCAGCCAGGAACTTGGGCATCCGCTCTCTCAGTGCGTGTGTCTCCGTACCTCAGCTTTTTGCAGCTCCTCTGGGTTTCTGTGAGCCCCTCTCTTTCCTTCTAGTTGTAGAACTTATACTCGGCCAGCTTTCCTGTGGTTCTGGATGATGTCCGTTCTGTCTTTTAGTCGTAGTTTTGAAGTTGTTGTGCGAGGCAGCAGTGTAGGCGTTTACCTATGCCGCCCTCTTGGATTCCTTCACACTTTACAAGGAAAATAATGCAAAATAAACTGTGTCTACGCTGTGCTACATTTTGACTTCTAAGTCTTTTCTTACTTTTTTTTTCTTTCCTGTCTCTTTCCTTCAGCTCTGCGATGGTCAGGGCTTATACTGATGCCAATTTGGGAATAAGTATTGTTTCCCACGCCTATTTTTCTTTCTGTTCTACATTTCTGCTCACCTCTTTACCATCATTCCTGACTCTATTTTTTCCTTCAAAGTTTTGCCAGGGTAGCTCTTCTTCACTTCCTTTTTTGTTCTTTTTAATTTTTTTTTTCTTCTTCATTACTCTTAGTTTTCTTAAAAGTACAATAAATTAGTTGTTGAAAATTTTTCTAGAAATAACAAAACTAATTGTCTTGAGGTTTATCTTCAGTTCTAATTTTATATGAATACTAGTTGCCCATTGCATGATATTCATGCAAGAATAGACCTTCCTTCCCCTGACTTTGTTCCCAGCCACCCGGAAGCACAGCTCCTGTAGCTCCCTCCACTTCTCTCTCTCATATGCAAATTAACTGACCATCTGTGTTGGGTTCATTTGAATACTCACTCCTGATTGACTATGGGCATAGTGGAGGTACGATCAATTTACATGTTTTTCAATTATTGGTAAGATTTTTAAGATATATATATATATGATTTTGGGGGGTTTTAGGTAAAGTGTTTTCATTGCAAGTATATTTCCTTTCATTTATGTTTTAATTGATAGTTTATATATTTTACTTATTCCTTAATTATAAACAAGGCTTCTAACTATTTGTGTAGTCCCTAGTAACCCAACAGTAAGCAGATGGCACACTCATGATAATCTGAGGAGGATTTACTTGCCATTCATTGCAACAGTCCATTGCAGGCTTTAGGAAACAATATCAACTTCTCTTCCTGATGGCATAAAATTTATGTGAATCAGACTGACAAATCTCAGAGAGAAGTTGGGGGCAGAAAGAGATTAACCAAATAACATATATGTATATATGTATAAACTATGGAACCAGACAATGGTATAGTGAAGGTTTGGGAAAGAGGACTGTATGAGGGTAAGGGGACCAATAGGGGATATCTGTAATACTTTCAATAATAAAGATAAATTTTTAAAAATTTATGTACGGTAGAAAGAATCAACAAAATTAACCTGTACTCATGGTGAATTTCATTCAATCATGCAGAAGCTCCATTTTATAATTTAAAATAATAAAATAAAACAAAAATCACTTATTCTACTTCTCTTGTTTTTTGAAGTCTAGAAGCTCTGTAATTTTTTTTATAGAATTACAGCTTTTAGGCAAGAAATGGGTCTTATCATTTTGGCCTTATCAACCCTCACTCCCACCCACCACTCCCAATTCACTGATTATGAAAGACAGGCCTAAAAAGTTGTGACTTTTCCAAGGTTTAAAGGTAGAAGAGTCAGAATTAAAATCACAGTCTCTTGAATTTTAATATTTTCTGCTATAACATACATTTCTTTTGTAAACTCAAAATACTATGTGACTTAAATGTGAAGGGTATAAATCGTTAAAAAAGTAAAGATACTTCAAAATGTGTCTGTCAGATTGTGTTTAAGCCATATCTAGCATATAAAAGGCTAGTATGCTAAGTATCTGACTGACTGACTTGTTGCTATGATGCACGCTGACCACTAGGGGGCAGACACTGAACACAGGAGCTGCTGTAATGTGCACTGGCCATATACAGAGAAATGACACCACACTCCCGGTACTCACAAAGCAACACTTGGCTTCCCCCAAGTGGGACATAGGTCCTGGAGTGACAGCCCACCAAATTGCAGCCAATGCTGCCAAGACCTCATGGCACAAAATGTTGCCCACAGCCCAACCCAGACTGAAACGGTGGCTGTGGGCACTGGGTAATCATATAATCAACACCCAGCTTCCTCTCTCTAGCGATTAGCCTCCTTGGAGTTTCTTCAGACAAGAAACACATCTTGCTTTATAAGCAGGTGGAAACATTTTACACTTTACTCAAATGTCTGTGAAGCGTTTTTCCATGCTTCATCTCATTTGATCTTCATAGAAGTCCTAGACTATGTAGATAGGAGATTCGATGGAATCCTATTTTCTTTTCATGAGACAGAAAATGGAGATTTAGAAAGCTTAAAAACTTGACCTAACTGAAAATAAGTAAGAAATGGTGGACCTTTTAAATGACTTCAGTTTTTTTTAACTGTTCCAAATATAGTCAAACACTGCTGCAGTTAAATATTTTACCCTTTGTTCTCTCTGCATGATCTACAATATTAATCTCCTTTGTGTTGATATTTACTGCTGTGTTGCTGACAATTACCTGAAAGAGAAGTTGGGGTGCTTCACTGGGCTGGTAAAAGTTTAGCTAAATCAAAAAACAGATCTAATTAACCAAATATATATATATCGCTATCATAAATCACACACATGTGTTTTGATCTGTCATTGTCAATCGTGAATTTGACTGACACTTCTATTACAGAGAAAGGGTGAATAGTGATATTAAAATATTTTTTCTAATTAATTTCCTTTCAGTGTGCAAAATTTGTGCACTGGACCGCTAGTTCATTGAATGAATGTACTAAGATAATAGCAAACACTATGTAGAACATTCATTCATTATGCCAGGTACTATTCAAAGCAATTTATATAACTACTAGAGGCCCAGTGCACAAATTTGTACACTGTTGGGGGTCCCTCAGCCTGGTTGGCAATTGAGCTAATTTGGGCCATCTTGCCCAGTCCTGATCAGGGCCAATCGGGGCTGGCCGGCCAAAAGGAGGGAGTGCAGGAGATTGGCTGGCTGCAGGAGGTTGGCTGTGTGAGTACACTGACCACCCGGGGGGAAGCTCCTGCTTTGAGCATCTGTCCCCTGGTGGTTAGTGCACATCATAATGACTGGTTATTTGGTCAACCAGTCATTTGGTTGACCAGTAGTAACAGTTATTAGGCTTTTATATAGAGAGATTCATTCAATATTCACAACAAACCTCATGCTCATTTTCCAGATGAAGGAACAGGCCCAGAAGTGGTGAAGTGCCTCGAACCCAGTTCTACAGCTAGAGAATAGCAGAGCCAGGACTGAAAACCAGGACGCACATTGCACACATTTCCTCCCTCACAGAACAGGACTGTCTTCATTCTTGCACCACCTAGAATTCACTCATTACTTTTTTTTTTTTTTTAACCAAAAGAAGAATTGTTTCCAAATTGTACTAAGATTTACATACCTCTAGCCTAGTGGTTGGCAAACTCATTAGTCAACAGAGTGGCAAACCACTGCTCGCAAGCCACATGTGACTTGAGAGCCTCCATTTGCCGACCGCTGTCCTAGCCATATTTCATGACTGGCAATATGGAAGGAGGACAAAATATAAAATGAGGAAGAATGGCAGAGTAATGATAGTTAACTGATATTGTCTGTGACATTTGGCTAAGGCCTCTATTACAATGATCTTCAGATTTTTAGTCTGAATGACATACCTAAAATTGACACAGTGTCTTAAATATTGCCCTTGACCTCCAACACTGGCATAAATAGACTGTGGAGAAAAGTGATGATGTTGGAATTCCTTTTTTATCTTTGGATAAAAGTAGTTGTTTGAGTATTTTGCTTATATGCTAAAGTGATTCAAGATTTTGCTACAAAAGAAAAATTTGAGGCTGTTGAGTTTTGGGTGTTTGGGAATATGTCCTTTCTAAAGAAAAATCAACACAAACCAACAATTCATGAACTGGTCAGGATACAAGTGAGAGCCTGTGTCAATGAGGAAAATGTAAACGCTTTTCTCCATAAATGCAAATGTTTTGATAATGATGAGCTATAAAAATGCAGACTTTAGTATCAATTCTATCCAAAGTCAAGTGATTGGTTATTCTCATATTTCATTCTTTTTTATATCCATAAAAGAACTTATTGTGATGAAAATAAAACTGCTTGCTATCTTATACAGTACCCTCATACTCCCCATCAATGAAGAGTAAATGCTGTTAATATCATTCCTGTGTACAAAAGCATGGTGGCCTGAAGATGTGAATCTATTCAGATAAAACAAGGAACATAAATACTTTTGTCTCCCTCTTTCTCTCTTTCAGATTCACAGTTTCCCATCAACATCTTGGCTGTTAAAAATGATCATGATTTTCTTGAAAAGGACCTTGTAGAACCTCTTTACAGGTAAATCATGTGAAGTATTTTTGTTTCTTTCAATTGTTTCCAATAGGCACCACTATATTGAGGAGTGAGTTCAATAGTTCAGTAACCTCATTGAGTGCCAGGCATGGGTCCAGGTTTTAAGTATATACTATGGTGAGCATGGTCAGGCCTGGTTTCATGCAGCTTAAATCTTAATAGGAGGCTTCAGAAAATAGTCTGAAAAAGGAAAGAGAGAATGAGAGAAAAAGAGGGAGAAAGAGAAGTTATCTCAGAAAATGTGCAATGCTATGAATAAAGTAAAACAAGATGAGGCTAGAGACAGTGGTTGGGGTCATGGGTGGGTTAGTGCAGTGGTCAGCAAACTGCAGCTTGCAAGCCACATGCGGTCTTTGGCCCCTTGAGTGTGGCTTTTCCACAAAATACCATGTGTGGGCATGCACGTACAGTGCGATTAAAACTTCATGGCCCATGTGCAGAAGTTGGTTTTTAGCTCCCAAAAGAAATTTCAGTCGTTGTACTGTTGATATTTGGCTCTATTGACTAATACATTTGCTGAACACTGGTTAGTGGGAGGAAGCAGCATGTGTGGTCAAGGAAGGCCCTGAAAATCTCCAGGAGTATGTCCAATTTGCCTATATTGTTTGCAAGTCAAGTGCCTATATCAGAAAATTGAAATATGTAAGCTCAAGTAATTATATTGCAAGTTGGACTATTTAAGCCTATGTGATAGATACAAGATGTATCCTATATAATAAAAGCCCAATATGCTAAGTATCCAATCTTCCAGTCATCCATTCAACCAATCAAAGAGTAATATGCTAAGGCCACTCAACTGCTCCCTATGATGTGCACTGACCAGGAGAGGCCCAAAAGTTGACAGGTCGACCAGTAGCTATGACATGCAGTGACCACCAGGGGACAGATGCTCCAATTGGTAAGTTAGCTTGCTGTTGGGGTCCAGCCAATTAGGACTGAGCAAGATGGGCTGGACATGCCCTGGAGCTCTCCTGTGTTCCCACTCCAGCTAGCCAACATTCTGTGTCCCTTCCGGGCCCTAATTGTGGGTGGGAGATAATCAACCAAAGACCATCCTGTATAATAAAAGGCTAATATGCAAATAGACCAAACAGCAGAACAACTGGTTGCTATGATGTGCACTGACCACCAGGGAGTAGATGTTCAGCGCAGGAGAGCACCAGTCATCCAGAAGCTCAGCTCATGGCCCGGAGCACAGGAGCCCCTCCCACCTCCTCATTAGCACGAAGGATGTCCAACTGCTAGCATAGACCCCCACCCTGTGAGTGCATGAATTTCATGGACCAGGCCTCTAGTAGAGTGGTATCTCGAGATACGAGTGCCCTAACATACGAGATTTTTGAGATATGAGCCATCAAGTGAGCGATTTTTGCTTTGAAATATGAGCAACATTTGAGATAGCAGTAATCGCGTGGATCAGCCTGCTGCACAAGACCCACCAGTTTACCACGACTGGAGCATCTCATAGTTTCCCATGCCTCAAGGTTACGGAACAAATTAAACTCATATCTCGAGGTACCACTATATATAAGTAATTCCCTGCCCTCAAAGAATTTATAATCTAGCTGGAGAAATATAGTTGAAGAAATAAAGCATGAGCACATGAAAAAAATAAGTAATTAAATTTTGGGTAGTAGTAAAATGCCAAAGTAATTATATATCTCTGAATAATTAAGAGATACATAAGAATTTGTATGTGTCTGGGAATTTGAAATTTCCTATGGAAAGGTTCCAGAGAGTCCAGGGCTGGAAATATTAATTACAGGAGACAAGTCATTTTTCCAAGGCCACATATCTAGTAATAGGATGAACTGACCTTTATATATTATAGTCCTTGTAAGTTAAAATCCAGTGGTCTTTCTAGTACATTCTCATTTGACATAGAAAAGATGGTAGTTTAATAGGAATGTAATGATGAGCAAAACTTTTGTGACAATAAGAGAAACAAATGTAAGTATGATGTGGGTAAATAACCTTAGGTTTGTTGAATCTTCAAATATGTATATTTTTGTGTTCACAAGCTGGTCATTCTATGGTTCTTATATGAAAATAGATTTACATTAAGAAATGATCTCTGGCCGAAACCGGTTTAGCTCAGCAGATAGAGTGTCAGTCTGCGGACTGAAAGGTCCCAGGTTCGATTCCGGTCAAGGGCATGTACCTTGGTTGCTGGCACATCAGTAGGGGCCATGCAGGAGGCAGCTGATGGGTGTTTCTCTCTCATCCTTGTTTCTAACTCTCTATTCATCTCCATTCCTCTTGTAAAAAATCATGAAAATATATTTTTTTAAAAATAAATGATCTCTGAATGTTCAAAGCAAACACTGCTGGGGGTTAGCTTAAGTGAGTAGAAGAGCAAAGAACTCTTTAAATGAAAGGAACACCATTTGGACTATAAAACAAACAAGCACAGAATGCCATTTGTGAGCATTTATTAGAGGAATAGATGGTTTGATTATGATTGTTTAAAGGTAATGAATTGGAAAAGCCACATTTTCTCTTCAGGATGTCTGAAGCACACTCCAAGTAGGAGCAGCTCCCTCTTCAAAAGCATTCATCGGATTTAGAATTATACAAACAGCATCTTATCCTGAGTTTTCCCTCTTAGTTTTAATCAGGAATATTTTTATTAGTTGCCTTTTTTAACTAAATCATTTTTACATTTATTTTCTCCCCATTGAATTTTTAAATTTGTTTTCTTTACATTGCAATGACATATATAGTAAAATTCAGTATTTTCGATGCAATGAACAGTTTTTTGAGTTTTTACAAATGCCTGAAGCTGTCTAACCACTACCATAACCTAGATATAGAACAACTCCTTCCCCCTAAAAAAATTCCCTGGATCTCTTTTATCATCAGCCTCTACTCCTGCTCACAACCCCTGCCAACCACTGCATCTATAGTTTTGCCTTTCCCAGAATGCCATGTAAATGAAATGAAGACTTCTGACTCTGGCTACTTTTACTTAATACAGTGTAATTAAGATTAATCCATGATGTTGTGTGTATCCATCCATATAATTTCTGGGTAGTATTCCATTGTATTCCACTGCAGTTTGTCTATCCATTCACCAATTGAAAGACAATTGAGTTGTAGCCAGTACAAGTGGATTTATGAGGATATAAAGTCACTATAAGATACATATGGAAGTTTTTGTGTGAGTAAAAGTTCTTTTGGGTAAAATTCTAGGAATGGAATTGGAAGGGTTCATATGATAAGTGCATTTTAAAGAATACACTTTATAAGAAATCACCAACTTTGCCAAAACCGGTTTGGCTCAGTGGATAGAGCATCGGCCTGCAGACTTAAAGGTCCCAGGTTTGATTCCCGTCAAGGGCATGTACCTTGGTTGCAAGCACATCCCCAGTGGGGGGCGTGCAGGAGGCAGCTGATTGATGTCTCTCTCTCATCGATGTTTCTAGCCCTCTGTCCCTCTCCCTTCCTCTCTGTAAAAAATCAATAAAATAAAAAAAAACAAAAAAAAACAAAGAGATGAAGCAAGGAACTGCTGTCACATTATAATTCTTAAGAAAGAAAGAAAGAAAGAAAGAAAGAAAGAAAGAAAGAAAGAAAGAAAGAAAGAAAGAAAGAAAGAAAGAAGAAAGAAAGGAAGGAAGGAAGGAAGGAAGGAAGGAAGGAAGGAAGGAAGGAAGGAAGGAAGGAAGGAAGAAAGAAAGGAAGAAAGAAAGAAAGAAAAGAAAAAGAAATCACCAGCGAGAGTTTCAGTTGTTCCACATTTGTCAGCACTTGGTATTGTCATGGTTTTGGTTTTGGTTTTTCGTGTGTGTGTGTGTGTGTGTGTGTGTGTGTGTGTGTGTGTGTGTGGCCATTCTAATTGACATCTGGGTTATTTCATTGTGATTTTAATTTGCATTTCACTAATGAATGGTGATGTTAAACATCCTTTCATGATTTTATTTGTCATTTACATATCTTCTTTGGTAAAGTGTGAGCAATTCTTCTGTTTATCTTTAACATTTGGATGTTTGTTTTCTTATATTAAGTTTTGAGGGTTCTTTATATGTTTCAGATGTAAGTTACTTGTCATATATGTAGTTTGTAACTATTTTCTGCAGGTCCACAGCTTGTCTTTTCATTCTTTTAATACTCTTTCACAGAAAGAAGATTTAATTTTGCTCAAGTCCAATTTATTTTTTTCATATTCATATTTTTTAATGTCATATCTAAGAAATCTTTGTCAAACATAAGGTCACAATTATTTTCTTTTTTGTTTTCTTCTAGAAATTTCAGTCTTTTAGATTTAAGTCAGTGGTCTATTTCATGTAAGTCAATGGTTAATTTCCTTTTAAGATACAAAGTGTAGGTAAAGATTCATTTTTTGCATATAAATATCCCATTGGTTGAGCACCATTTTGAAAAAATTACACTTTCTTTATTGAAGTGTCTATATTATAAATCAATTGACCATATATCTATGAGTTTATTTCTGGACTCCCTATTCTATGTTCTATTTTTTCATCAATATTACACTTGATTACTAAGCCTTTTGTATGTCTGAAAATCTAACAGATGAATCCTCCAGGATTGTTCTTTTTGCCATATTGTCTTAGATATTATAGTTCCTCTGCTTTCCCATATAAATTTTGGAAACAGTCATCAATCTATGTTTTTTTAAAAATTCTACTGGAGTATTGATTTTGATTGTGTTGAACAGATAAAATCAGTTTGGGGAGAATTGGTATCTATTTATTTAGGTCCCCTTTGATTTTTCTTTTTTTTTTAATATTTTATTGATTTTTTACAGAGAGGAAGGGAGAGAGAGAGAAAGTCAGAAACATCGATGAGAGAGAGACATCGATCCTCCGCCTCCTGCACGCCCCACAGTGGAGATGTGCCCACAAGCAAGGTACATGCCCCCAACTGGAATCGAACCTGGGACCTTTCAGTCCACAAGCCGACGCTCTATCCACTGAGCCAAACTGGTCTTGGCACATTTGATTTTTCTAATCCTGTTTTATAGTTTTCAGTATATGATTACTACATTTGAGAATATTTATTTCATGTTTTGTATTTAAGTAGTATAACTTTTTATCATTTTGAATTTCAGTTGTCCATTACTAGTACATAATACTTTTTGTACATTGCCCATGTTTCCTAAACTCACTCTAGTGAGAGATTTTTTTTTATTATTGTCTTAAGTTTTACGTATGTCTCCTTTTTCCCCAATTGATCCTCCAACCATTCCCACCCCAGGCAAGCCTTCACCACCCCAATGTCTGTATCTGTGTTGGGTATGCTAATACGCATGCATAAGTCCTTTGGTTGCTCTCCAACCTCTGACCTCCCCTGCAATTTTGCTCTGGATCTATTTTTGTTCAACAAATTATGTTGATCATTATTACTCATATATGAGTTAGATCATATGATATGTATCTTTCTCCGACTGGCTTATTTTGGTTAGTATAATGCTCTTCAGTTCCATCCATGCTGTTGCAAATGGTAAAAAGTTCCATCTTTTTTAAAGTGTCGTAGTATTCCATTGGATAGATGTACAACAGTTTTTTAATCCACTCATCTGCTGAAGGACACTTAGGTTGTTTCCAAATTTAGCCATTTGTAAATTGTGCTGCTATGAACATAGAGGTGCATATATCCTTTCTGATTGGTATTTCTGGTTTCTTGGGATATAGTCCTAGAAGTGTTTTCTGGGTCAAATGGGAGTTCCATTTTTAACTTTTTGAGGAAACTTTATACTATCTTCCACAGTGGCCACGCCAGTCTGCATTCCCACCAGCAGTGCATGAGGGTTCCTTTTTCTCCACATCCTCACCATTACTTGTCCTTTGCTGATTTGTTTTGATAGCCATTCTGACAGGTGTGAGATGTATCTCATGGTTGTTTTGATTTGCATCTCTCGGATGATTAGTGACTTTGAGCATGTTTTCATCTGAATCTTAGCCTTCTGTATGTCCTCTTTTGTAAAGTGTCTATTTAGGTCCTTTGCCCATTTTTTTTATTGGATTGTTTATCTTCCTTTTGTTAAGTTGTATGAATTCCCTGTAAATTTTGGAGATTAAAACCTTATCTGAAATAGCATTGGAAAATATGTTCTCTCATGCAGTGGCCTTTCTTGTTTTGTTTAAGGCTTCTTTTGCTGTACAGAAGCTTTTCATTTTGATGTAGTCCCATTTGTTTCTTTTTTCCTTTGTCTCTATTGCCCTAGGAGCTTGCAGGTAAAGATATTGCTATGACATATGTCTGCTATTTTGGGGTCTATTAAGTCTTGTAGGGTTTTTATGATTTCTCATCTTAAAGCGTTTAGCCATTTTGAGTTTGTTTTTGTATATGGTGTAAGTTGGTGATCTAGTTTCTTTTTTCTTTTTTATTGCATGTATCTGACCAAATTTTCCAGCAGCATTTATTGAAGCGAGTGTCTTGACTCCATTGTATGCTCTTGCCTCTTTTTTCAAATATTAATTGAGCAAGATGGCTTCGTTCAATTTCTGGGTTCTTTGTTCTGTTCCATTGGTCTATATGTCTGTTCTTGTGCCAGTACCAGGTAGTTTTGAGAACCATGGCTTGATAATATAGCTTGATATCAATGATAAATTTCTAAAATTTCACTTTTAAAGTATAAATGATTACATTTTAAACCAAGAATAAAAATTCTATTCCATATTTTTAAATCAGGATTGCAGGGGCAAACTTTGTCTCTGATTGTGTAGATCTATTTACAGGGTCATGTATGTGGCTAAGTGGGCCAACCTTTGAATCTCAAATATGTGAGTGATAAATCCTTCTCAAGTTCTTGCTGTATGTTATCTGAAGTGTTGTGACTAGTTTCTGGACTTTTCCATCAAAGTCTACCCTTTTAATAAAATGCTTTTCAGACTTGTTTTAGAGAAGAGCCAGTACAATTAACGTGAAGTCATTTAGAGATACAAGATTTTGATTAATAATGCTAGTGGCAACTGGATAAATTAGTAAGCCTTCTCCTGTATAACCTTAGCAGGATCCTTACAAACAAAAGGCATTACTGCATAGACACATAGAAGTGCAGCAATGCCAGAAACCTCAGTGCTCTTGAGAAGGGCCCAGCTTGTGTAAAAAAGGTAGAGTGGCAGGAGGTTATTATAATTGGAATAATTCTCATGACAGCTATGTCTCAAAAAATGTTATGAAGGAAAATATTTGTCTGAAGGTGTGCAAGCTGAGATTCTTGGGCATAGAAGTGATGGGCAAAACAGAAACCAAAGGAGTAGTCACAGCAAAGTGGATCAAAGGAAGCAGGCAGAGAACAGATGGAGAGAGGGAGGTCACAGGGGCAAAAGTTTCTTTCCCTTCATTATCAGTTCCACCAACACAGATTTCCCTAATTGCAAATAGTGGAAAGCAGGCAGAAAGAAGACCGCCAGATGTAGGGTAATGACAGTGTTTTTAAAACTTTGATATTGATGAGTAGTTAATCAGACACTCACCTATTCACATGGTATGTAATGATTGACTCCTGAGGAATGGTAAGGTGTTGTGATTTTATTCATTTTCTTCCATATGCACTGCAGACACAGTGATAGAGCTGGTCTCTTGTTTAACTTTTAAAGTTTTGTTTGCTATAAGTTTCTCATGCATAGTTGAAATGCTGACCTAATACAGAATCATAAAGGGAGCCATAGCCAGAGACAGGTGACTTACGCCAGGTAGACAAATGAAGAAAAGAGAAATGAAGGTCTAGAGAGCAGAAGGTCTCCTGTAAATGTTACCCACAGAATTTTATTCACCTTTGGTTTTCTGGAGTCTCTTACCTGTGTAGGCAGACAGTGTCCTAGATCCCAGTTTATACTTGAAGAGTTGTTGAGCAGTGCTAACTTTTTGATTGACTTAGAAATATATTGTCCTGAGAATGTTGATGTCAGGGAAGACCCATGCCTGTCCTGAATATGTGGATATGTAGGTCTTGGAAACCAGACAAGTTTGCTGTTTTTGCTGAAGCAGTGAACTTCCAGGATGTCTACCACATCTCATCATTGTTTCAGTAACTCAGGCAGCACAGGAACATAGTAGGTACTCTACAAATATCTGTTACTGCAAGTCAAATAGTATAGTTTCTGTTATTTTAATAACCACAATTATGTTTTTATGTTGTTGTTTTTTGAATTTTTAATTCAAAACTATTGTGCCCTGTGAATAAAAAAGCTAATTGAAAATCTAATTTTCTGGATTAAACTAATTGAAACTAAATCTATCTGAATGTACTAATATCCAAGGTGTCAAAATCGTTTGCAAAATTTGTCACTTAAAAGGCAAATTGCTACAAATCAGAGGTCCTGAATGAGATTTTAAGAGAGAAGAAATATGTTCTAGTAACATTTTGATGATCAGTATTCACTCAGATCATTAGCATAGGGTCTGATGTGCAAGACTACCTCTGAGTTTCTAATTTAGTGATAGCCAGTAAACCCTCTGCATAATTTAAGTTTTTAACAAATACTAGTTAATTATAATATGTATAAAACAAAGGTCTTCACTTTGTTCAATCATGTTTTGTGGATATATGGAATTGGTTAGGATTAATGACAGTAATTTTCAGGTGGGGTAGGGGAGAGAGATAGGAGACAGTGCGGGTAAAAATTATATTTATAATTTATCTCTATGCACAAAGGCACATTATTTAATTTGAATATCTATCTACACACACACACACACACACATGACTATATGCAAAGTGTCCCCTCGGGACTGTGACCCATTTCATATAAACATTTTGCAATTCTGTGTGCTGCTATGATGTACACTGACCACCAGGAGTGTCACAGCCTGATTGCCCACAACTGCCCTCCCCTGCCAGCCATCTTGTAGCAGCCATGTTATGATGGCCATCTTGTGATGATGTGGTGGCAGCCATCTAGTTACAACATGGGAATGGCCATCTTGTGACAACATGGGGGCATTGTGCGAGGGCATGAGAGCCACCTAGGCTTTTATTAGTATAGATAGGACAATGACTTAGACTGAAGCCTTGGACAAATCATTGGGAGATGGACATATAGGCTTACATGATAATCGTGGTCATTGCTTCCTCTAAAATTCTGTCCATAAACAAAAACAAATCTCAAAGTGTCTTTAAAACTTTTATAAGGTATTCAATATGTACCAAGCACTACTCTATGTGTTTTATGAGTATTTACTCATTTAAGTTTCATAAGAATCCTTTAAGGTAGGCAGTAACAACATTACCATTTTAAAGATGAGAAAACTGAGGCATGAAGATATAAAATAATTTACCCACTTATAGCAAGTAAATGATAGTGCTAGGATTAGATGCCAGCCAGTCTTCCTCTGAAGTTTTCAAAGAGAGTTATGGTCTTGTTATAAAATACAATGTGGAGTACTTTCCATTTCTTGTTTTGAAGGTCTTCCTTCCAAAGATGTTTATGTTGCCTCATGATTTTCTAAATTTGACTTATAAGTCCTAAGGATAGAAATTCTTATTGCATTGGCACCTCATACATCATGAAACTCCATTTAAAATAATCAAAATAAAAATTTAAAGCACACTTTGTTTTTTTGTGAAGAGATTAGAGCTGATTTACTATCAGGAGATGAGCAAAGCCTTGTCATTTGTTCCTTTAATTAACTTCATCAAGGCTGTCTCTTTTAGGCCTCTTTTTACTACAGAGACAAGTTAGATAGAACACGCCCTAAGATCCCAGGCTTATGCAGTGATTTCAACCCATCAGGCAAAGAGCATTTTACTCCACTCTCATTTTTGCTTACCACAAATGGGATGATCCTACTGGCATTTAATGGATAAATGTCAGGATGCTGCTAAAGTTCCTGTAGTGCACAGGACAGACTCCCACAATAAAGAATCATCTGGCCCTAAATGCCAGTTGTGCAGGGTTGAGAAGTGAGTAAATTATGAGCTACTTGTACAAGTCTATAATAGCTTTGGGGCATTCTTTAAACTAATGTGCTTCATCATACTCCTGCTTTCACCATGAACTTCACCCAGTGTTGCCTAAATAGTATAGGACCAGGCTTGGGGTACAGACTGACACAAGCACAGGTCAAAAAGAAGGAATCTCCTATATTGACATAAATTTATATGAAAACATATCTTATATATAATGACCTCTTATATAATCTTTTCCAACCAGCTACTCAAAATGACTATTATCTTCCTAAACTTTCAGGAAGAATACACAAGAAACTGTAAAATAGGACATTAGATTGAGAGTAGAAGAAAATTTTATATTTTTAATGTTATTCATATCCTATCTAATAAAAGAGTAATATGTAAATTAACCTTCACTCCACTATACCCACAAGCCACATCCACAAGCCATGCCCACAAGTCAATCAGAAGCAAGTATGCGAATTAACCCCAACCAAGATGGCTTCAGCCATGGAGAGAGCAGGAGGGAGGCTTGGGAGTTTTCCTGGTGATGGAGGAAGCCAAGCTTTCTACACACCCTGGCGGGCCCAGGCCTCCACTCAAGGCTACAACATTTCAATTATAGAAGATAAATAAATCCCAACAAAAATGGCAGCGGCCATGGAGCTGGAGAAATCAAGAGGCTAGAGTTATCCCTGGCAATGGAGGAAGCCAAGCTTCTCACACAACCTGGCTGGCCTAGGCCTCCACTTAAGGCTACAAAGTTTCATTTGAAAAGATAAATGAATCTCAGCTACCAGGGCCTCTGCTTGGGTCACTGGAAGATGTGGCTGGCCTGCAAACTACCACAGACTCCTTGCCCAGGCTGTCCCTACTCCCCAAGCGAACCTTCACCCTGATCCAGGACACCCTTCAGGCCAAACCAGCTGGTCCTCACCCATGCACCAGACTTCTATCCTATCTAATAAGAGTAATATGCAGATTAACCATCACTTCAACACACAAGATGGCTGTCCCTATGTGGTCAAAGATCCTGCCCCCATGTGGACATAAGATGGCAATACAAAATGCCCAGCAGGAAAGGGCAGTTAGGAGGGACCAGGCCTACAAGGGAGGGCAGTTGGAGGTGATCAAGCCTGTAGGGGAAGGCACTTAGGGGTAACCAGGACAGCAGAGGAGGGAAATTTGGGGTGATTGGGCCTGCAGGGAAGGGAAGTTGGCAGGGGGGACTCAGGCCTATAGGGGAGGGAAGTTAGGGGCAACAGGCTAGAAGGAGAGCAGTTAAGGCATCAATCAGGCTGGTAGGGGAGTGGTTAGGGGATCAGGCTGACAGGCAGAAGCAGTTAGGGGCAATCAGGAAGGCAGGCAGGCGAGCAGTTGGGAGCCAGCATTCCTGGATTGTGAGAGGGATATCTTACTGCCCATTTATCAGGCATAAACGGGCAGTCGGACATCCCTCAAGGGATCCCAGATTAGAGAGGGTGCAGGCTGGGCTGAGGGACACCTCCCCCCCCACGAATTTTATCCACCAGGCCTGTAGTATATTTATATTAGATATTTGTATTGCATTATTAAAAACATTGTCTAGTAAATAATAGATAATAGTAGCTGACAATTAGTGAGTATTTACTATATGCTTAGTAGTATACTAAGCTCTTTACATTGATCTCACTTAAATATCTCAAGTACCTATGAGTAACAGGTGCTACTATTATTGTCATTGTTGTTGTTCAGAAGTACGGGTGACCAGACTCCTCCTAGTGTGAGCAGATAGGTAATGGTGACAGCTTTCCCAGAGACAGGGAACAGCTGTGGCAAATAAAGTCTGGCCAGGGTCCGAGGAAGAGAAGGTATTAGTGAATCGAGGTGCCTGAAGAGCCAGTTGCAAGTAGAGATGTCCAGTATGCATCTGAATGTGCATGTTTGGAGCTGAACAGGAGCCTCAGCTGAAGGCAGAGATGTGAAATCATCCACATATGAAAATGTAAAAGACCTGAAAGTGAGTGAGGTCACCTAGGAACAGCAAAGAAGGCCAAGACAGTGAAAGAAAAGAGGATCAAGACTAATCTCTGGGAACCCATATCTAGTGGGCAGATAAGAGAGGGTGCCCACAGTGCTGAGGAGTGAGTGCTCCATGCCATCCAGCTACCTCTGGGCTGTTTGTTTTTCTTTTAGTTTTTTAACTTTTCTTACAAATATCTGAATGTGACACTTGTTTCAGCATGAACTTGTTCTCACTAGATTATATGAATTAGATGCAATTGTGAAGAGTTAAAAAGCTAAGGACACCTCATATGACTTTTCCAATACAGGCATATGTGAATTGAAAATTTGTCTGAAATTGTACAATCTAAAGGGCTTAAAACAACCTGGACATTTTTTTTTTAATTCTTGATCACTTCATTGGTTTGCAGATCAAGTTTACACTCTTCCTTGAAATCTTGAGCATTAGAACATTTAACATTTAAAATTATTTTCTGGAGATGTAATTCACAGTATGATGACTATAGTTAACAATATTGTATTATACCTTTGAAAGTTGCTTAGAGACATCCTAAAAATTCTCATCATAACGAAAAGAAATTTGCTAAACTTATTGTAATCATTTAGCAAAATATGCATATATCAAATCATTATATACCTTAAACTTATTCAATGTTATATGTTAGTTATATCTAAATTTAAAAATGTATTCTCTTATGCCAATCACACAATTCTATGCATACATCTTCTTCCCTGCAAGCAATATACACATACTTCATTTTACTTGCATAGCTAGATCTTTTGATGCTTAATATATTTTCTCCCTCACTTCAGCTAGTATCCAGGGACATTCATTTCTGAGTGTATGTGATGGAAGAAAGGCCAGCATTTCTGTGCAGCCCTTGGTAGGAGAACAGCCAAAGTGAAACATTTAGCAGAGCAGAGGTACAGCCTTCGCTGGGTGTGCAGTGGCACAATGACAGCCACTTGTGAACATCTGATTGCATTCTTTTTTCCTCTCAGATACAATAAAGTCCTACTCTTGGCTGGTCAGTGATTTTTGAAAGCCCCCACCCTCACTGAGTACATACTAGAGTTTGGCATGGCTTTCCACTCTGCTCTGCACAATCTCTTTTGAAAACTCCAGGGCAGTGGGAAGACCTTTCCCAGGCCCTGAGCTCTGCCAGAGCTGCTGTGATAGCTTTCAGTCTCTATTGACTTTGTTTCTGAACTTCTTTAGGACCACACTCAGAACACTCCTAAACACACAGGGCTCTTGGCCCTTCAAGCTTGTGACTTTAAGCAGAATGGCATGTTAGAAATGAACTCAATACCCTTGCTTGTTATTTCTCTCATGCTTTTGACAAGGATAGTAGAAACATCACAGGAGTTATGTTAAATCAGCATGGGAGACCTCATGAGCAATCTAAAGTCTGGCAGTTTAAAAGTAAAACATGAATCTAAACTATGTGAAAGGGAAGGGTTCCATTGTTTTCCTATACAGTGGTACCTCGAGATATGAGTGCCCAACATCTGAGATTTTTGAGATACGAGCCATCGAGCAAGCGATTTTTTGCTTTGAAATATGAGCAACATTTGAGATACGAGTAATCACGAGGATCAGCCGGCTGCACACGACCCACCAGTTTACCGAGACTCAAGCATCTCATAGTTTTCCACGCCTCAGTCAGTGTGTTGTTTACCTCATTGTCAAAGCATCTTTTGTGCATTTACATACTTTATCACATTTCTTTTTATAAGCATGGGTCCGAAGAAAGCGAGTGGAAAGGTCAGTGCTCAGAAGAGGATGATGTCTCTTGAATTAAAGCGTGAAATCATAGAAAAATATGAGCAAGGTGTGCGAGTGGCTGACTTGGTGAGGCAATACGGGTGTAGTACTTCAACAATTTGCACTGTGCTTAAACAGAAGGAGTCGATAAAGGGTAATAGCTAAGGGTGTTACAATAATTTCTAAGCTCCGTAGCTCTCTCCATGAAAAGCTGGAGAATCTACTGATGGTGTGGGTGACGGAGAAGCAGCTTAAAGGGGATACATTAACAGAGGGCATCATATGCGAGAAGGCGCGAGCGATTTACGGTGATTTGCTAGAGCAGACCCCACGCACTTCCACGACGAAGCATCGAAAGACTCATTTAAAGCCAGTACAGGCTGGTTTGATAACTTCAGGAAAAGGTCCGGCATTCACTCCATTGTCAGGCATGGTGAGGCAGCAAGTTCGGATGTGAAGGCGGCTGAGGATTACCTCAAAACTTTTTCCAAACTGATAGAAGCCAAAGGATATATCCCCCAGGAAGTGTTCAACTGTGAGGAGACAGGGCTTTTCTGGAAGAAGATGCTGAATAGGACTTATATAACAGCAGAGGAGAAGGTGATGCCAGGCCAAAAACCCATGAAGGATAGGCAAACTCTCACACTGTGCGCCAATGCGAGTGGCCACTGCAAGATCAAGCCTCTGCTCCTATACCATCGGAAAACCCCAGAGTCTTTAAGTCACATAAGATTTTAAAAGATAAACTGCAAGTCATGTGGAGGGCAAACCCGAAGGCATGGGTCACCAGGCAGTTCTTTGTGGAGTGGGTAAACCTGGTTTTCGGCCCTTCTGTTAAGAAATATCTACAGGAAAACAACCTAACCCTGCAAGCCCTCCTCGTCCTCGACAATGCTCCTGCTCACCCTCCGAACCTCAAAGATGAACTCCTCGAAGAGTTCAAGTTTATAAAGGTTGTCTACCTACCTCCCAACACCACTCCTATCCTGCAGCCCGTGGATCAGGAGGTGATTTCTAATTTTAAAAAGCTGTACATCAAGCACCTGTTCCGGCGCTGCTTTGAGGTGACAGAGAACACAAACCTCACCCTTCGAGAGTTCTGGGAAGAACCATTTTAACATCGTGATATGCCTCAGAATTATTGATCAGGCCTGGCTGGGTGTTACAATGAGGACTTTGACCTCTGCATGGAAGAAGCTGTGGCCTGAGGCAGTAGCCAAAAGGACCTTGGAAGGATTTGAACCCGAGGTGCCAGTGGAGGAGGAGATAGTGTCTCTGGGAAAATCCATGGGCCTGGAGGTGGATGAGAGAGACGTGAATGAGCTTGTCCAGGAGCACTCTCTGGAACTTACCACGGAGGAGTTACAAGCGTTGCAGTCTCAGCAACATGCGGAGGTTCTCCAAGAAATTGGTTTTGAGGAGGAGCCAGAGGTGGAGGAGATCTCTACAAGTGAGATAAAAGGAGACCTTAGCAATGTGAGAGAGGGTATCACACTTCGTGGAAAAGAAGCATCCCAAAAAAGTTGCTACTGGTCGTGCATCGGAGCTGTTCAATGAAACTTGCCTCACCCATTTCAGAAACATTCTGAAAGGGAGGAAGAAGCAAACTTCGTTCGACACGTTTTTTTGAAATCGGCCAAAAATGGAAAGACCGGTAGCAATTAAGTTCAGTGAAGATTAGTTAAGTTGCATTCAGTTTAGGGATAAAATGTAGCATTAAGAGTGTAACGAGTAGGTAAATACACTTCATAAAACCAGTTTATTCCTTTACATTCTCTTTTATGATTTTTTATACAATATTTGTCATTTATAAATACATTTTTCTTATTCAAAAACACGTAACAAGAACAACTGGGGTGGCATTTTGGTGGCTGGAATGGATTAACGGCATTTCAATTGATTTCAATGGGGAAATTTGCTTTGAGATAAGAGCAACTTGATATACGAGCAAGGTTATGGAACGAATTAAACTCTTATCTCGAAGTACCACTATATTTTGATACTATGTGTATTTCCATGAGTGTCTTGTATTCAACATTACAAGTGAAAAATAATTTTTAAAGTAAAAAATGTTCTTGATAAAATTTACTCACAGGGAATTATCCCACAATCCCCCATTCTTTTTTTGATTTAAAAGGATTTTGAAAATTTTGCAATGAAGTCTGTATAACTTTTTAATTGTATGCATAGAAATATGACTAGTTTAGATTCATGGCATGTTAAGCAAATTTATGAACTATGAGTGAAACCATTAGTAAAAAAGAAAAAAAATAGTTAATGCTTCAGGAACAGTTTCCTGCCCACTACAACAAAGTTTTTTGAATATTCATTTATTTTAATTAGTCAATGTAAATCAAACTCAATCAGGTTTATTTCCTAGCTTTATTTGTTTTAGATTATGGACAGTAAATTATATTAATTAAATTTCTGCTATTATTCTTTGAGTAACTTTACACAAGCTTTAATCACGGAAACAAAAACACAAATTATTTCATTTATACAGCCTAATATATTGACTTACAATTACAGTTAGACATTTGAAGAAATCCTCTTTATTTCATTCCACAGTAACTCCTAACCCACACTTATTTTCTCTCTAAAGGACTTTTCTTTCTTTTTTACACCAAGCAACATTTGTATCAACTATGGTTGCTTTCTGAGATTTTAAATACTGCTGCAAAGCCATATATTTCAAGTGATCTTTCATTTATGGTGACTGTAATTATTGTCAGATTTAGTATTTTAACAAAAATCTTTAATTTACCCTGTAAATATTGGAAGAGATTTCAAAATTGTTAAATTTCTCCTTTTTATTAAGCTTAGACTTATATTTTTAAAGAGTATCTCATTTGGCTTCTTTGCATATACAGAGGGATCATGAGTAGTCCCAGTAACTTTCAGAAGGCTTTATTAGAATTGAATTGTTTATAAAAATATTTGCTTTTCAGTTAGCTGAAATTATATGAAACTTTGAATATAATTTAAAAAGCTAAGTTATAAAGTAATTAAAGTAGACATTTTTATTAAAAAGGCAAAGCAAGTTAATTTAATAAACTTATACCTCTAATTCATAGGCACAAATACTGCCTCACCTCCAGCCTACTTAAAAATGCAAGCGGTTAGAGGCTTTTGTTATTAAAATTCCATCTCAAAATTCTGCTGTTGGCCCTGACTAGTTTGGCTTGGTGGATAGAGCATCCCCTGTGGACTTGAAAGGAAATAAACTCCCCTCCATCTTGTCCTATAGGGCTGGGACCCCTACCTAAACCCCCTCCCCTTTCTGGGAGTGGCCACAGGTGTGCAAGCAATGTCTTAACTTCTCTGACCCTCACCCAAATGGACCAATGAAGCTCCAGGGACACAGCTAAGGTCCTAATTAGGCTAAACCACAGAAAGACCCCAATTCAAGTGACCAATCTCTGTAACCCTCATCACTTTCCCAAGCTCCCTAATTATCCTACTCCATAAAACTCATTGATCCAGCCCGGTTCGCTCTCTCGCCTCGCTGCTGCGCCAGAAAGAGGCTGAGAGCCAAACCCGGGTTTGAATAAAGACTCTTTGCTTTTGCATCGGAAAAGGCTCCTTAGTGGTGGATTATTGGGGACCCTGAACACTGGGCACAACAGACTCAAGGGTCCCACAGGTTTGATTTGGGTCAGGAGCATATACCTTGGTTGCAGGCACATAACCAAGTGTGTGCAGGAGGCAGCTGATTGTTGTTTCTCTCTCATTGATGTTTTTAACTTTCTATCCCACTCCCTTCCTCCCAGTAAAAAATCAATAAAATATAAAAAAAATCTGCTGTTAGCTTTTAAGAAATATTTAAGCTATTTTATTTTGCCCTTCTTAGAGGCCAAAACCTTTATAACATTTAAAATATATGTATATAAGTGAAATAAAGTTATCAATTTTCATTTGATGAAGCTTTCCATGTGATTTCAAGCATATTAGATTGGCCAAATTTAAATTATTTCCTTTAAGAAGAGAGAACAAATTCTTTGAATCATTTTAGGGCCTGTGGAATTGTTATGCCCAGAGTTCGGGGTCTCCAATAATCAGTCACTAAGGAGCCTTTTTCAATGCAAAAGCAAAGAGTCTTTATTCAAACCCAGGTTTGGCCCTCAGCCTCTTTCTGGTGCAGCAGTGAGGCGAGAGAGGGAGCCGGGTGAGAACAATGAATTTTATGGGGTAGGTTAATTGGGAGGGCTTAGGAAAGTGACAAGGGTTACAGAGATTGGTCACTTGAATTAGGGTCTTTCTGTGGTTTAGCCTTATTATGACCCTCGCTGTGTTCCTGGAGCTTCATTGGTCCATTTGGGTGGTGGTCAGGGAAGCTAGGACATTGCTGGCACACCGGTGGCCCCTCCCAGAAAAGGGAGGGGGTTTAGGCAGGGGGCCCAGCCCTATAGGATAAGATGGAGGGGAGTTCATTTCCTTTCAAAATGATCCAAAATTATCCCTCAGTTATAGCCTTAAAATTTACCTTGGAAAGACCATTATATATATAAAATAAATTTCTAGATTTTAGGCATTTAGTTACTGCAACTACATAATGTCTCCCAATTTAATTTGAACCTTGAACTTTTAGAGCTGGCAAGTAAAATTTTAGGTAGCAAGTTAAATACTTAGCATTTCTCAAATTAATAATACTTTTACATTTTTAAGGATATATTTCAGATAAAATACAAAACATATTCAATTAATAGATTAAATTCTATCCTCTAGATTTTTCATAGGAGGCAAATTTAGATTAATATTTTAGTATCTTATTTTTAAATACTCAGATATCCAATAGTTTTTATTATTTAATTTAGTAACGTTCTAGAGTCTTAAGTTACTAAAGGTGCTGAAACCGGTTTGGTTCAGTGGATAGAACATTGGCCTGCAGACTGAAAGGTCCCAGGTTCAATTCTGGTCATGGGCATGTACCTTGATTGTGGGCACATCTCCAGTGTGGGGCGTGCAGGAGGCAGCTGATCAATGTCTCTCTCTCATCGATGTTTCTAGCTCTCTGTCCCTCCTTCCTCTCTGTAAAATATCAATAAAATATATATTTTTTTAAGTTACTAAAGGCTTTGGAAAACTATGTCTCTGGCAAAAAGGCAGGGGGAGGGGAATTTTAAAACCACCATGTTTTTCCCAAGAGTTAACACGTTGCTGCTGGCAGCTTTTCCACTTTTACATGGAGAAGAGCAACTGGACCTTTATCATTGATATATGATTACTGAAAAGCTTTACCACAAATTCTCTATTTTAGTTATTTTTATTATTTATGTTCTAACAACTTTAAGATTTCAAAGACAATTACTGCCCAAGGCTTTTTTTTTTTTTTTTTTTTTTTTTTTTTGGTAAATTTTGTAACA